>JAASFO010000264.1:0-28490 GCA_023333815.1 Globisporangium recalcitrans
CCGTCCGAGCCCTGGACGCAGTTCCAGCGCGAGTTCCTGTGGAAGACCAAGAGCGAGAGTGAGATCGACTTGGATCGCGTCGCGGACATTGTGCGCGAGTTCCAGAGCGAGCACCCGGAGTTTGCGTGGAACAAGGAGGAGCTGCGGCGGCTCTCTGCGCATCTGGGCTCGCACCGGACGAAGCGAACGAAAGAGGGACGGACGAACCGACCCGTGGACACGCCCGCGGAGCTCCGACCCCGACCGCCGAGCGCGAGGATGAACCACACTATTGGACCGGCGCGATCTCCGGTCCCACCGCCACCGACTTCTTTCAAGATGAAGCCGCGACCGCGCTCCGGCACGGACGCGATCTTCCAGCACTACAAGCCGATGCACGCGCAGGCGCAGCGCACGTGGACGCCGCCGAGCAGCTCGAGCACGAACCGTCCGCCGCCACCCGTTTCGACCGCGTTCGCCCCGCTGCAGCAGGACCCGGAAGCCGCGTACGAGTCGTTCAAAGCCGCCGTGTCGCGCACGCAGAGCCAGCAGAAGCTCAAGACGACGCTCGTGTTCGACCATGCGAGCGGGCAGTACGTGCACAAACCCCGAGAGCCCAAGAAGAAGCAGAGCTCAATGGAGAGAGAGCTGCAGGAGCAGGAGCAAAAGCAGCAGGAGGAAGTGTACGACGAGGTGCTGCCGGATCCGCGCGTCAAGTGCTTTAGTATCGACGAACTGGACTAGCCACACGGCTTCCAGTATTTCCCAAACAACAATGCCACCACCGTCTTTCGAACGGTACATTCTACAAACACAGCAACTTTGCGTCAGCAGCAGTCATTCGACACGAAAAGCCAAATCGAATCAAGAGAAATGGACGGTGCACGTCGACAGCGCACTGCAATGCAAACATATCCCGTTTTGGTGTATTTTCAGACGCAATATTTAGTTGATCCTATCCGGATACCAGGCGATTGACTGGAAGTTCTTGTGCATAGGAGCTTGAGCGCACAGCTTCTTGTGCGTGCAAAATGCACCAAGTGGCCGGCTTGGTAGGGATTCTTCTCTCTTTCTTGCTTCGCTTGCTTATTTGTCGATCAAGATGATAATCGCGTGGATCAGCCCCGGAATGTATCTGGTGAGAAAAGAGAGGGAGCGTCAGCACACAATCCCAAGCAAACACCACAGCGCAACAAATAACATTCACGACGTACCCTAGCAGTGTGAGCAGGATGTTGATCGCGAGATCCTTGTTGCAGCCGCACTGGAAGAACACCCCCACGGGCGGGATGATCACCGAGCAGATCAGTCGAGGAATGTCGCCGCAAGTGACCGCCATTCTTGCAAATGTTCTGAAGAGCTCTTGGGCTTTGAATGCTTGTGGCGGTGCAGGTGGTGGTCTGCTGTGATGTGGGAGGCAGATTCAGGAATGCCTCTTGCCAAGTGAAGAGATCCAACGCAGATAGATCGCTTTGAGCTTTTGATGGGAGCCGAGCACTCCACATGCCATGCGTCGGTTGAGCGAAAGAAGCGGATCTTTATGCGAAAGACGAGCGAGCTCTCATCATTTTTTTCTTCACGTTAGAAGTGGGAGACTTTGGGGACACACTGAGTCAGTTGAGTGAGATTGGCTGGTTGTCCCACCTACCTTCACATTGTTCCGAGTAGCTGAGCATTCGCCATGTGAATGGCGCTGTCGCTCTCCTTATCGTCCACCATTTCCAGTGTAGCCACACGCATCGCAACAGATCAGCAGCCATCAAGCAATCCCATGATGATCCATCTGGATTGTTGAAGCAGCTGACTATCCTGCCATCCAGCATAAATGCATATCATATGCCATTTTGCGCATCATGCAAAGTGGCACAGTGTACCACCCAGTCATCCTCAAAAGAGCACAAAAGTCAAACAAAGAAGAAAGAGATAGAAAATGGTGGTCGGATCACAGACGACGATGCAGCAGTCGGCTGCGGAGCTGGCGCTCGCGGCAGCGCGCGTGAACATCTGTCTGGGCTATGAGCAGCGTATGCTCTCGCTCAACGCCAAGCAGCGCAAGTTGCCCGTGACGATCGTGAGCGGCTTCCTCGGCGCCGGCAAGACGTCGCTGCTGCACCACATCCTCTCGAACCGCCTCAACCTGCAGATCGCGTGCGCCGTGAGCGACCTCGCGGCGATCAACGTGGACGAGCTGCTCGTGACCGAGAAGACGCTGTTCGAGGTGAAGCCATCGCAGCAGCACCGCCCCGAGGTGTTCGGCGTCAAGAGCCGCACGGTCGACGCGTTCAAGGACGTCGTGTGGCAGGCGCTGCACGAGTCCGACACGCAGTTCGACTACCTGGTCATGGAGACCAGCGGCACGATGGACCCGACGCAGCTGGTCGCGGCCGTGCAGGAGAAGTTCGGCAAGATGACGCGCGCGCGACTGGACTCGGTCGTGATCGTCGTCGACGGCGACGCGATGGCGCAGGACGCGAGAGACAGGACCGAGCCCTGCGACGTCGCGATCAGCCAGCTCGAGTGCGCGGACGTCGTCGTGCTCAACAAGATCGACCTCATGGACGACGCGGCCAAGCTGCTCGCGAAGCAAGTGATCGCCAAGTACGCACCGCTCGCACGGGTGTACGAGGCGGACCACTGCCAGATCTACTTGCCGCACGTGCTGGATATTTCGCCTCCAGAAGACATCTACAACGCCGTGAGCCACGAGAGCGTCAAGGCACATTGGAACTGTGCGACCGACGACACTTTCGGCAAGTTGCGCTTAGAGAGCAGCCTTGAATCTCTAGCCACTGGCGGTCAGCAAAGAGACGGAGACTCTCCAGTATCAAACTTCTCGTCTGTGGCGTTCGAGCAGCTCGCGCCGACGCCGCTCTCTGCAGTGCACTACTGGCTGCAGACCAAGCTGCCGAAAACAGTGCTAAGAGCCAAGGGCGTGATCTACCTGGCGGACGACCCAAAGAGCCGCTACGTCGTGCAGATGAGCGGCAAGAAGCGCATCGAGGTCGAGAATGCGGGGTCGTGGCTCTCGACGCCAAAGACACAGTTCGTCGTCATCGGCTCGCAGTTCGACGAAGCCCAAGTGCTCCAGAACCTCGAGGAGTGCTTTGAGCCGCCAGAAGAGAGTAGCTTCTTATTGAGCGACGAGCTCCGAAGCGCGTGTGTAGAGAAGCTCCAGAGCGACATCCGTTTTGAGGTGCACGCCGTGCTGCCGCACGCGATCCAGTTCCGCCTCGGGTGCCCCACGTCGACCCTGGACGAGAATATGCTGCGCCACCATCACCACGTGGACATGAACGAGCTCACCAAGCAGATCGTGCGCGAAGTGAACGCCTCTGGTGGCGGAGCGCTGCTGGCGTACGTGGCTCTCCGCCACGCCGAGTCCGGCGAGAAACCCGAGATCGTTGCCATGGCGTCCATCTCGGGACCCGCAACCGTGCTCTCGATGTGGAGCGAACTGGACGCGCGCGCCGACACGATTCTGAACGCGATCAAGCTGAAACTCGGAGCGTGCTTGTGTGGGTTCTAATTAGCATGTGGTTTTGGGCAAGGAGCAATGGAGAATCGGTGGATGACCCGAGCGTGAAAGGCAATGCGTTGTATTAGCTCAAAACAAAATCCTACTACGTTTTATGCAGTGGAGGAACCAAGCAAAGAAAGCAATTGGCAGCCTAAGCCGTGAAGATCACGTAGAGCGCGTGGATGATCCCAGGAATGTATCTGTACGCACACATCGCAATAAATGATGCGAGTTTCCGACTATCATCAGTCGATAGATCAACACATGCTGCTGCATACGTAGCAGCAGTAGAGTGCTCACGTACCCGAGCAGCGTGAGCAGCACGTTGATCGCGAGGTCCTTGCTGCACCCGGTCTGGAAGAACACGCCCAGCGGCGGCAGCAGGATCGCCAGCACGATCCGCGCCAGCTTGTCCCAAAAGCTGTCGTTCGTGTCGTCGTCCGCGCCTCGGTAGTCCGCCGGAGCGTAGTGGCGCGGTGCGCGGTCTCCACCACCAGCAGCTGCTGCGGGTGACGCGCTCTCGTCCCACCAGCCACACTCCTGGCTGCTTGGAGGAGCCTCCGGATGGCGCGGCATGGCTTGCGGTGGCTGCGCGGACTTGAGCTGCGGCTGGTACATAAGAGATCTTGCTGGCTTGGTCTTGGCTTGAGAGTGACAATTTGCTCATGGCATTCGTTGGCTTGGTGGGACTGGACGTGGAGCCTGATCCCATCGAGAACTACCGAGAGCGCACGATCCGACAGTTGGAGGAGACGAGTTTGGTTTGCGGACTTCACAAAATATATTGACGACGAGCTCTTTAGAAATCGGAGGACGGCATCACTAGACTCTCAGACAGTCAGACAGACAGACTGAGACACAGTCATGCTGGGTTTATCGCTAAGCTCGCTGTTTATTCCTTGACGATAATGTACACGGCGTGGATCACACCTGGGATGTATCTGTTGAGGAGGGAGAGCAGCAACAACAGACAAAGCAATCATTAGACATGTAGCTATTCGACAACAGCAACAGCGCGACAACGAGAGAGCAAAAGGAAGCGAAGCGAGGCGTACCCGAGGATCGTGAGCAGCACGTTGATGGCGAGGTCCTTGGTGCAGCCGACCTGGAAGTAGACGCCGACTGGGGGAATGAGCACGGAGCAGATCACGCGCGGGATGTCGCCACAGGTAACGGCCATTGTGATTGAGCTGGAGGGGAGGTGCTTGAGGGATGCTTGGAGCTTGCGGGGTCTGGCGCAAATTCGGATCTGACTGAGAGCTGCTTGCTTTGCTTTGCTTGTCTGTCTGTCTGATGTGGAAGACGCGAGTGTCTTAGGGCATGATCTGCATCCACTTGGCACTATGAGATCTGCTATTGCTTCTTCAGCATGATGATGAGCGAATCCAGCTGCACTTTTGCGCGACTTGATTGGCTGGAATAGACTTGATCCGCTAAAATGCAGATTTGCCCAATCGTAGCGCTTTGAGATGTTTGTTATAGCCAATGACGGAGCAGTAAATAAATGAGATCCAGGATTGAAGCAGTTGTGGAGAAAAGATTCTGCAACTATGTTGAGTGTGATTATGGTGTGTCCCACGTGAACAATCATTCCGTTCCGGGTTCTGATTGGTGCATGCTGTGGTTTAAGCCAATCACACGCGCGTACTTCACATGGGTGAATATTTGGACATGCAAGTGTCCTGATGCAACCGAAATGGAGTCTCGCTCAAATGTTCGCATGCTTGTTGGACGAGGGTTCTCACAGTCCAGACTTTGAGCTCGATGCATGCGTGCAAACAACCAAGCCTGGAGTGTGTATGCGTAGCACTCTCGGTCACTAGTCCAGCACTCGATTGCTGGCCAAGAACCTCGTGCTTCGCGGTGCAAGTACTTGAGTTGGAGTCGTCTGTTGCTCGAGAAATCGACTGCACTCTCACCCCGATGATGATGATAATGCTAATGATGGAGTCATGCAATTTGCGTGTGTGTACAGTAATCGTGTGTGACATGCTGCTGTCGACGAGCGACTCAGGAGTGCGGAACTGGGAATAGGATGACAATGCTGCAAGTCGGATGCTCCAAAGAGCTGGTGTCATTCTGCTGGCGGCCAATGCTCCAAGTCGGACCTCAAGGTTTCAGTCCAGGAACAACACAAACATCAAACAAAGCTGAGATTCAATGTTCAAAATCACAATGTACTCCTGGTGGCAACAGCGTCTGCAAAATGTGAGCTCTCGAATCGATCGTGGAGCTCTTTAATTAGGGAATGTGCGCTGGGACGTTCTTGCTGCTGGTGTTGCCGGTTGTGCTTCCATACTGGTTGTTAGGGGCATTGCTGGTATTGCTGTTGCTGTTGTTGCCCCAGTAGCCTCCCTGAGTCCGCGCCATTTCGTCTTCCAGGTCGGCAGCAAAGAGCGCGGCGCCGATCGCGTTCGTGAACAGAAACAGCGAGCCGAAGAACGGGATCATCTCGAGGAACATCGCCTGCATGCCGAAAGACGAGTACTGCGCCTTGCGGTCCTGGATGAACTGCTTCTGCTGCGCGTACGAGTAGTTCTTGAGCTCAAAGTAGTAGAGATGGTACTCCCACGCCAGGATCGTGCCGTTGAGCCAGACCCACGCGATGGTGCCGACGATCGGGATCAGGTTGAGCGGCAGCGTGACGACCAGCACGACCACGCGCAGCCAGAGGCTCACCCGGCAGCACGCGCCGCACATGCGCGCGCAGCTCGAGTGGTTCTTCTCGTTCTCGACCAGCTCGCCATGCCCGCGGTTGTGCAGCACCTGCTCGAAGATCTTGTCCATGAAGCAGCCGACGACTGCGAGCGAGTAGATGAGCGTGACGAGGAAGATCTCGACGATCACCATGATCACCGCGACGAGCCACGAGAGACCCTCGGGGACGCCCGCGTCCTCCAGCAGCTCTGCTTGCGGGTAGAGTCCGATCGCGAAGAGCCCGATGACCGACACGAGCGCGACCACGAGCGTCATGAGCATCGGACAGAGCGACGTGAGCCACAGCCGCGGGTGCGCCAGGAAGTAGCCCACGCCCTGCAGCACGTACGTCGACATCTTGGTGGCTTCTTCTTGGGGGTCTTCTGGCTGTGCGAATAACGCGAATGCGCGCAGCAAATGCGACCACCGTGCAGTGCTTGTGCGCCGTTAATAGCAGTGATGGAGTGGGAGAACAATCATGGGACACTTTGCTTCATCGTTAGACTCCCATTTTGACAGTTTGACCGTTTGCATCCAGAAAACCTGATCAGCGATAGTTACGCTGGCGGCTGTATTTATACGACCACCCTGTATATAATGCTGAAGAGCCACTAAGTTGTGTTTCTGCAAAAGTAAATGAGACTTTCAGTGAAGAGCGAGAATGTTGATTCAAATGTTGACATTTGGTTGAAGGCTGATCCCGAGTTCTCAGTCGGCCATTATTTGGGCAGGTAGTGTGTTGTACTGTCGACTTTCGGATCAGATGTCCAAAATGTCACACTCACGTCGGAAAACATAATGGACGCGTGCAATGTTTGCACTCTGGAGAGAGTCAGTCCGTTGCAAATTGAAATGGGGGGAAGAAGGGTAGGGTTGCCAGCGTGCAGAACCGAGCCATCTGGAGGTGGACAGAGCGGACGAGAAGACAAGCAATCGCAAACAAGCAAGCGACTGACTAGACAAGCCACACTGACAATCAATCACACGCAAAGCATCAGAGACTTGGCGGCGGCGGCAGTGGGAACAAGAAGCAGCGAGTCGCGTGTACGTATCGGCATTTTAATCGGCGGCCACCAGAGAATCCTCGCAAGTGGCGCGTGACAGACAGACACAGATCCGCACCCAGGACGGAGAGCAGGTTGACAGGACGGACGACAGGATGAAAGCGCCGACGCTCGCACTCGCCGCGCTCATTGGTACGTTTGCGAGTGTGTTTGTGTGTTTGTGTTTGTGCGTCGTGGTATATGCTGATGCGAATGCTAACGCTGTGTTGCATGTGTACTGTTCATCGGAAATGCAGCGCTGTATGGCGCTTCGTCGACGACGCACGCGCTGACGGCCAAGACGATCGAGAAGAACTGCAAGGCGATCAAGGTGTGCTACAGAGGCGGCGTCCAGGCCAACGTATGCACGCTCGCCGAGTCCAATTGTCCGCCCTGCGTGACGTTCGATAACAACGGGTGCTTTGAAGAGAAAAGCACTGGCGGCTGCAACTTCGGCTCGCTCTGCACCACGTACTGGGAAGAAGACGACTCGAACACCAGCACGTCGAGCGGTTCCGAGTCGTCGACGGCGAGCTCCAAGTCCAGTTCGAATGAAGCAGGAAACGGCGCGATAGCGGACAAAAATTCGACCAACTCGACGACCGCGTCCTCATCGAGCGGCGCGGGCACTGCGGGTACTGCAGGCTCTTCGTCATCCGATAGTGGCGGCTCCGACATGAGCGTCGTGTTCGCGATCATCGGTGCAGCGATGGGTGTGATCGCCGTCGCCATCATCTTCCTCACGCTCGTGCGCCGCTCGCGTGCAGCCCACGAGGACGAAGACGACGTTGCGACGCCACCAGCCGCGATGGGCAAGGAGCCAGTGAGTACGACTGCCGGTGTCACCTACGCGTCCTACGCGCGTGGACGCGGCACGAGCGGTGCCAGTGGCGGCGTCCCTGTTGCCGAAGCCACCTCGAACACCAACGTTGCGAACTACTACAGCCAGCAGCCGAAGGATCTGCCGATTGCATCGCCCCGTGTCGCCGGACGCGCTGTTCCAGCTGCCACTGCCACTGCTAGTGCAGCCAGCACGAACTCCGTCGTGAACTACTACGCGCAAAAGCCTCAGGATCTGCCAGTGGCGTCGCCTCGCGTGGCGGGACGCGCGGTGCCAGCCTCGGCGCCTCGACCTCAGCCGGTCCCTGCTCCAGCGGCAAGAGCAATGCCAATGTTTGCGAACAAGGCGCCGTTAAGCAACCAGCAATACCAGCAGCCACAGGAGGTCGCGTACCACCAGCAAGCGCCAGCCCCAGTGCAAGTGCAGGAAGCTCCTCGTCGCCCGTCGTCTCCTCGAAACCGACGAGAATCCTTCGAGTTCTAAGTTAGAAGACAGCGCTGAAGCCCAAGTGAAAGACGAAGAACCAGAGAGAGAGAGAGAGTGAGAGAGAGAAGGGGGAAGGAAGAGAGACAAGCGGAGACGAAGAAAGAGCAGCTCAGAGCGCTCGGTTATCTGTGAATGTTCGTTCATTTATATGGCGAATGCAGCCAGTCGTGGACAGAAAGATGGGGACGACGGGGATCAGGAGCGACGTCGTGCTCTGTCTCCACGATCGTCTGGGAGAGAAGCGGGACTTCCAATACTTTTGTGAACGCCTCGCGCTCGCCCATGTTGTCCGCGATCGAAGAACGCATTCGCTATTGCTTTTTGGATTTTAAATATATTCTCCACATTATCCCCCACTCCCACCACACAGCAAATCCAGCACTCAGCAGGAAATGGACGATGATGCGGAACAGCGTGTGGAAGATCACGTGGGCTTTGTCCGAAGCTTTCTGCGATGAATCATCACTCGGGATGCCCAAAACACGACCAGGTCTACTGGAACTGACGAAAGCAGATCTGCGAGGAACCAGTCTTTGAGGGCATTCCACGCCATCTTCTTTCGTGAGCTCACCAGCGAGAGAGTCTCGGTCTCGTGGTATCCCATCTTGAAGTGGAAAGAAAGTCAGCGATGAACACCACCTCGAACGCGATGTCGACCATCGTCACATTCCCACTCCCGTGAGGACTGTACATCGGCACAATCGGTAAATAGATCACCTGCAGAGCAAACACGATGCCCGTGATCACACACCGGGACTTCCCGACAGCTCCAACTCGGGAGAAAAGGAGTCAGCAGCTTTTTCAAAAGGCTCTTCCTCTTCTTTCCCAGTTGAGTGCTGCGAGTTGCGCATGAAAAACGACGAGGCGCGTCTCCGCCACCGAGATCAGTGAAGTTCTTGGAAGCTTGGGTATTCTGCAGTAAGTTGTCGTCCACGCTGCGTCCGGCGCTAGCTTCACATTCGGTTGCTGCAGCGTGGAAGCTCGTCCTATCCGAGTCGGATGCGAAGCCTCCATTCTGAGGGATCGCAGACGAATACCAGGAGACTCAGCAGGGAGGCTTTCTGTGACTCACTTGCCACCGTGGTCGCTTTTCTCGTCTCGAAAATCAATCGCGACTAGATGCATCTTGTTCAGATCTTTCCGGACTGTCACCTTCCCTGGAACGTGCTCCGCAAACTTCTCGGCATCGAAATTCGTCGGCACCTTTAGGACCACGATCTTCGCTCGCCCATGCAGCATTTTGCAGATATCATACAGCGGGATGTCGTCGAGGAACAGATCCACTTTGGCAAGGTCCTTGTATTCCGGACCACCCCATGGCGGGTCGATGAATGCCACGTCTTGCTGCAGATCATGCATCACCATGAGATAGCTCGCGTGGATACAAATCGCGTTGTCCTTCTTCAGCACGGCTAGATTGTGTTGCAGCATTTCGCACCGCGTAAGGTCGCACTCCACGGCGTTCACAATCGAAAAGTAGTCGCAAAAGGAGATCACGTTGCCGCCGACGCACGCAGTGGCGTCCGTGATAGTCAAAGGCGACTTTTCTCGAACGTCTTGTTGATCCGGTGGTGATGAGGCTGATAGACTCGCAGGCTCATTTGCTGCGTACAGTGCCAAGATGGCTTCCGATATCTTCGTCGCCATTTCGTGCTCCGTGACGCTGAACCCCGCGACGTCGTCGATCTGCAAGCGATTCCGGGTTTCGAAATCCAAATTGCGGAAAAAGAAATCGCGCTTGTCGCCACACTTCATGGCAGGAGGGGGAGGTGGCTTGACCGGCTCGATCGACGATCGCCTTTCGTGGTCTACTGATTGATCACTGCGTCTACGAGTTGAAGTTGACTGCTGCTGCTCAACGTCCTGTTTGTCCAACTCGATCTTGTTCAGAAGTTGTTGAAGACTCGTACATCGCTGAATAGCCGATCCGCTCGTCGGCACTACCGCTGGCGGGCTTCGCACTCCACTGCGGGACTGTGCTCCGTTTTGCTCAGTCTTTCTGCCTCTGCTGTTAGTGTTTCTTCTCAACGAGTCTTCTTGCAGCGTTGTTGAGATTCTAGACGACGTCGATTCGTGCCTCACGCTAGTCGTTGTCGTCGAAGAAGACGTATCCTGTCTGATGTGGTACTGTCTCCTCAACGAGTCCTCACGCTGCACAACCGACGACTTTGATGCTCGGGGGGTTGCCACAGCCGACGACGCCGACGTCACGGAAGTCGTCGCCCATGAGTAATACGACGAAGACGGAACATGCGGGGTTGGTACAACTGCAGTCGAAGTCCTCTTCGACGCCGCTGTCGCTGCACTCACACGCTTGTGCGCGCGGTTCCACCTGCTTTTCGACTCGACGCTCTTCCACTCCCCATCGTCGTCGTCGTCAACAACATCATCGCCGCTGGTCGCGCTCACTCGCGGCAACTCTGTCGCTGGGATACCTGCCTTCTCATCCTCCCTCACAGGCGCAGATGCAGCGCGACGAAAGTGGCGCGCTTCGAGCTGCTGCTGAGTCACGGGACGCAGACCCACAGCCATCCGCTGCTGCTGCTGCGCTTGCGCGCTGCGAACTCTCGGCGCCATGGACGGCGCTCTCTCGCCTTCTCTGTTCGTGCGCGCCGCCGCCGCTGCGGACGCCCAGCCGCGCACTGGCGTCGCTGCTGCTGCTGCTGCTGTGGACGTCGCCATCTTCCTCTGCTGTCGTTCTTTCTTCCTTCAAGTGAGTCCGCAATGTGCTGAACAGCAAAAGGAAAGGAAAAGGAAATAGAGGGTAAGCATGTGAGCATAGCGAGCAGAAGAGGAGTGATGGTCCGTTTCAGAATCATTGCGAGGCAAAAGCTCAGATTTACCAGTCTGCGATTTATAACTAGTAGGCTATGCTGTGTAAATCCGAGTGCGATGAATACTCACTCTAGCTGGCTCAGCCTTGCCTGCACGGACAAAAAAGAGTACGCGTTGAGCGACATTCTGTTTTGATCTTGTACTGGAAAGTACATATTTTGACCCATTTAAAGCTGCCTGCACAAAACACCATCCATTTTCCAAAGCGATTTGTTGTCTGGAATGACTAACTTGCACTCTGAACTAGCGAAAACAAGGTTTCAGCTTCAGCGAAGGGACCTAATGCTGAGCGCAACCCTCAACGTAAACGTCACCCACTCGACTTGCGCTTACTCTCTCCGTTCTTCTTGCTGCTGCTCGAATGGGTTCGCAAACGCCGACGCGATGGGGTTCGTCACCACCTTCTTCTGCGGCTTCTTGCTCATGAACGCCCCCGGTTTTCCCGCTTTCCCACCAAAGCTAAAGCCGATCTTCGTCGTTGCCTGTGCAGGCTTGCCACCCGGCTCGACTGAGGGTTTCGCTGCTGCTGCTGCTGCTGTGCTTGCAGACGTAGCAACCGCTGCGACTGCTGCAAGCTCGATCCTCTTTTGCAGCATCGCGGCTTCGTGCTGCTGCTCTCGTTTCCGCTTCGAGTTCTGCTCTTCAGCTGTCACGCTCTGCTTCTTGAGCTCCTGCAGGCGTTTCCGGTGATGGTGGTCGTACGAGCTCAGGTGGTTCTCCATCTCCTTCACGGTCTTGTACTGCTTCTGGCAGTCCTGGCAGAAGAAAGCAGCCTGGATCGCCTTCACGTCCACCTTGATCTGGTCCTCCTTTGCGGCTCTTTCCAGTCGCAGCTGGGTCTCTTGTTGTGTTTCGACGATCTCGGTGTCCAGCTTTCGGCGCTCTTTCGTCGCCTGCTCGGTCATAGCGTCATACTCTTCCTATGGTTTGGAGCAGCGTGTGTCGAGATGCGATGCGAGAAGAAGCCGTCGGGAGAGCGCGAGGTGGCAAATACAACAACAGACGAGCGTGACAGCACACGTTTCCCTCTCGATAGTGAGTCAGATCATTTGGCGCTTACCGCTTTCCCAAGCCCGAGGCACACGAGGTTCTCCTTCATCTTGATCGGCTCCACGATGCCTGCATCGCATAAGCAAAGCGCAAGACATTCTCAGCGATATGCATGCACAGGCACGAATACAGCCATCCAAGGACATGCGAGTCCGCAGTGCGTGGCGAATGCTGACCTTGCTCGTGCTTGCCCAGCCCGACGCCTTGCTTCCAGCCCATCTTCTGCAGCAGCCGGAAGCCGCGGTTCGACGCGTCCAGCGCGCTCTCCATCTATTTGACGTGCAAACACGGACACACATAGACAGAGAGATCAGCATAAACCATAAACCGCATGCCACCCGCCAGCATTGCAGCTCGCCATCATTGCGCTTCACCTCAAGCTTTCCAAAAGTGAGAGCACTGTTTTGATCGTTTCTTTTTCACCCTATCAAATCCACCCAAATGAACTAATACTTGATTTACAGCCAATACATTTCATTTGACGACTGGCAAAAGAGACTGCGATTGAAAGCAGCAACAGCATAAAACTCGAAGGTGAGAACGCCAAAAGTGGCAGACTGCTCGACAGGACTGCAGCGCCATCGCGCCTCTGTGCGCGCACAGTCCATCGCCTCGTCTGGCTCCGCTCGCCACGCTGTCTCGACGAATGCGCACTCGCCATCTTCTCGTCACGCGCGGTTCTCTCTGTGTCGATCGCTGAAGAATCTGCGACGGCATGCAATTGGA
This sequence comes from Globisporangium recalcitrans, assembly GCA_023333815.1. Classification (NCBI taxonomy): domain Eukaryota; phylum Oomycota; class Peronosporomycetes; order Pythiales; family Pythiaceae; genus Globisporangium; species Globisporangium recalcitrans. The sequence continues at coordinate 13,175 of JAASFO010000264.1, forward strand.
TCGACCGTGTCGAAGGTGCGCGGACTGCAGCGGCTCATGACGCCTATTGGGACGATAACCAAGCTCAAGGACTTTGTGCTATTCTGGGTCTACTGCTTCCAGCTTCTGTATCTGCTGTTCGCGCCAATGCACTTGGCTCAAGAAGACACAGAAACACCATCGCCGTCGTCATCGCATGAGCTCTCGATGGTGCGCATCAATATTGCGCTCGAGCTGATCTACCTGCTCGACATGCTGGCGACGTTCAACACCGCAGTGTACAACTCCAATCACGGCAGTCTGCAGCTGACCACGACGCGCAGAGAGATCGCGAGGCGGTATCTGAAAGGGCAGTTCGGTCTCGACTTGCTGAGTGCACTGCCGATGGAGACGATCGCATGGCTCTCCTGCATCGGCAGCAATCACGACAGAAACGCTCTCTTGCGCTCCCATCCAGCGCTCTTCCACGTTGGCAATGCGGTCCGACTACTGCGATGGTACAGCTTTGTACGAGCTGCTCAGAGCGTGTGGATCGTGCAGCTTGCAGCATTTCTCGAGAAAAAGTGTCGCACATTGTGGAGCGTGCAGTGCGTTCTGACTGTCGCCAAGATGTGTGTGCTCTCGCTGGTCATGGCGCACTATTGCGCTTGCGCCTGGCACAGCATCGTGTGCCCGGAGAGCAACTCCTCCACACTGGCCACGGATCCTGATGCGTCACCATCGCTCCTTGCAAGCTGCTTGCGAGACATGCGCCACGTGCAGCTGATCATGGACGGTGGCGGCTCGGAGAGCGGAGACCCATGCAGGGACGCCTTCTCGATCGAGCTCATTTGTGGACCGAGTACGGCGCCACGCACGAAGACATTGCAGATTTCACCAAGGATCTGGCGCGGCCACTGGCACTGGAGGTCGGGCTCTGTCGATATATGAATCTGGTGATCCGCGTGACGTTCTGGAGCGACTGCAGCCCTGATTTCGCCAGCGCCGTCGTGCTCAGTCTGCAAGTGCGTGTGTGCCTCCCAGACGATTACATTGTGCGGAAAGGCGAGATCGGCACCGAGTTCTTCATGATCCATCGCAGCGTAGGTGAGCTCACAGGTATCGTCGCGAGACAGTTCGACTGACTAATGGCGCAGCGCTGGGCGAAGTCGCGCTTTTGCTCAACTGCAAGCGCGCCACGAGAGTTCGGACATTGACGTACATGGAGGTTTGCGTTCTCCCTCGAAAAGCGTTCCAGGCGATCCTTGCGCGGTATCAGAACGATAGACGGCGCGTGATCCTGCGGATGCTGCGCCGCGGGCTCGAGTCGAATGAGCACCCGCAGCTCTGGCAGGAAGTGCTGCTGCGAAAAGCGCACAGGCAGGGCGAGAGCGGGGAGTCCGACACGAAGCGCTCATTCTCACAGGTGGAAGGCGAGCCGCTCTCTTCGTCCAGTCCTGCGCAGCATGCTCGCGTTCGCACTGCAGCGGTCTTCGACGGCGCTGCTGGTCTACGCTACGAGTACTCGGCGCCTGACCTTCCGCGTCGCGCACTGAGTCTCGGCGTTGGAGCGAAACAGAACCTCTCGCACTTTCATCACCAGCATGGTGGTCTTCAGAGCAGCGCTGGCACCAGTTCTCCTGCACAGACTGATTCGAGACGAGCGAGCGGCGAGGGGTGTCGCCACCATTGGCACAGGAGGAGCACGCTCGCGGACCAGCTCTGGCGCCAGATCAGTTCCTCCAGCGATGGCCATTAGATCAGTTTTGTCGATGCTCAGTTTCTGCAATGAACTTCAGCAATGCTGCCTCTTCAATGTCTTCCTCTCGCTCATTGGCTACAAATGTCACTTCTTTATCCACCTGATTGGCTTGTATTTTGGTATACATTGTTTTCAGCCAATCGAATCGAAATGTAGCTGCTCATTCAGTGCTCGCCAACCAAAACGCAGCAATTTGTGCCTCCACCATTTGAGCAATTGACAAAGAAGCCAAGCAAGATGCCCGAGTTCCTCGTCTTCTTCGTGCACCGCCACTTCGACTTCCGATACCCGGAGCTGGAGGCCGTGCTGGCGCTGCAGAAGCTGCAGTTCAAGGACGTCGTGGGCGACGCGGCGCAGCTGCCGGACCCCGAGAGCTCGCCGCTGCTGCGCATCAGCCTGCCGTCTGTGCAGCACGCCAAGTTCCTGTCGGAGCGCGGCATTCTCGTCAAGGGCGTGTACGAAGTGTGGGGCCACGCCACCAACGGCGACTACGCGGCGCTGGTGCAGTCGGTCGCGTCGTACTCGAACCCGATCAAGAAGCAGATCGTGGACGATGTGAACTGCTCGTGGCGCATCAACGTGGACGCGTTCGGCAAGAAGCTGTCGATGACTGAGCAGCGCGAGCGCCGAGAGCACTTTCGTGATGTGGTGCCGTTCGGAGGCCCTGTGGTCATGAAGGACTCGAACGAGACGTTTCTGATCCTGGAGGAGATCGGCGTGGACGTGGAGCTGCACGCGGGCATCAAAGCCAAACGCATCTTCTTCCTGCGAGAGATCGCTGGAAGCGACAAGAACCGCGGACGAGGCGGCGCGCGCGACTTGGTGGACCAGCAGACGCTCAAGCGACGCGCGTACATTGGACCGACGTCAATGGAGAGCGAGATGGCGCTGCTCATGAGCAACATGGCGCTTGTGCAGGCGGGCGACCTCGTGATCGACCCGTTTGTTGGCACTGGCAGTGTGCTCATTCCTTGTGGCACCCACGGCGCCGTGTGCTTTGGCACAGACATCGACATTCGCGTGCTGCTAGGGATTGGCGTCGGAGTCTCCGGCGGCGGAGCGACAGAGGAGCTCATCGAGGAGAAAGACGGTCAGCCGCGCGTGAATGTGATCACGAACTTCAAGCAGTACGGACTCCCGCTCCCCGAGCTCATTCGCGCCGACAACTCGTTGTCGCCGATCATGGAGCGATGCCGAAACTACTTTGACGCGGTCGTGTGCGACCCGCCGTATGGGATCCGCGCGGGTGCCCGCAAGAGCGGACGGAGACCGAACACTAAAGCACAGCAGGGTGGTGACCAGAGCGGCGGCGACACGCAGCCGCAGATGTTTGAGAAACTGAGCGAGCAGCGGAAGCAGAACTACATTGCGCCGACGCAGCCGTACGCGGCCGAGGACGTGATGAGCGACTTGCTCGAGTTTGCCGCCGAGACGCTGCGCGAGGGCGGCCGGCTGGTGTACTTGCTGCCGACCACCTACGAATACACAGAGGCGGACCTGCCGCGCCACCCGAAGCTCCACGTGATCGCCAACTCGGAGCAGAAGCTCACGACCAAGTACGCGCGCCGCCTGATCACGATGATCAAGCGCTCGGAGGGTGTTAGAGGAGACAGTGGTGACACCAGCGTCAATGGTAGTGGAAGCGCGAGCTACGCGAACCTGCGCGAGAAGATCAGTCACAACTACGCCGGCAACAACAGCGCGAGCCAGCCGGGCGACGCGAGTTTCGCCAACCTGCGCGAGAAGATCTTAGAGCAGAACCGCAAGCGCAAGTCGGAGGAGCTGCTGGGGCAGAGCGGCGGCGCAGTCGAGTCGACGGACATTGCGGAGTAGAGCGAATACGGTGGCGAGGCTACGTTGCGCGTTGCCATTGCATGGGTAAAACAGATGCCCAAGAGTTATTTTAAATAGAGAACGCGCCATGCAGATGAGCTTTCAGGGTCATCACCCACGCATACACATGCCTGCATTTCTCAACCCATCCGCACATGCCGCTTGCATCGAGAAAAGACGCACGCTTTCGTGTGAAAGGACTGAGTGTAAACCAGCGCTGTGCAGATTCGTTCGCATTACTCAACAAGGACAACGAGACTCGAGAGACCGCCATGGAGCTTGCGTTTGCGCTGACGGAGCTAGCGAGCGCGCACAGCGTTATGACAACGGTCCCATCCGACGATAAAGACCTCAGGTGTGCCGAAGAGCTCTTCATGGAGCCAAGAGCTCAGTCGACAGCACGGCGCACGAAGAGCTCTCGTCATGGTCAAGACAACCACACAGCCGAAGCTGCTGGCGTGAGTGAGAGCGACGACGACGATGGAGAAGAGAGCGAATGTCCACGCGTCACGACGAAGCGGCAACGCCGACGCCAGCGCAACCGCGAGAAGCAGCGTGGAAGCAGCAGCAGCTCCGCCACCACAACAGACAGGGCTCTCACACGCTCCGAAGCAAAGTAAGTCCAGACATCAATACGTCTTGCCGCACAGCACACGTGTGGCAATAGCACTCCGCAACCACCATCACTAAAGCAGGACGACCACTACCCCCCATGCATCTTGCAAGCAGACAGGAGCGCACGCGGCAGCTGCAGAACCTGCGTCAGCGTCGCTACCGCGCGCGCAAAAAGTGCTCGCTCTCGGAGTTGCAGCAGCGCTCGCAGCGCCTCGCAAGCGACAACGCGCGGCTGGAGCGCGCCATTCGCGCCATGCTGTCGCTGCAGTGAAGATACCGCCGGCTTCGTCGCGAGCAGCACTTCGTCAGCCAGTCAGTTGGTCGTCAATGCCCATGAAGCTATCGCACAGGTGGTTGATCAAGCCATGTTGCTCTTTGTGTTGTCGTGTTTTGTGCGCATTTTGACGCGGCGAAGACTTGTGCGTGAAGATCGAGCATCGACGCTGGAAAAAACAAGATCGTTCCTTGAATGGTCGCGACGGTACCGTGCGTCCCTGTTCAAGTGACACGATTCCACAATCGAACGACAACAACACAAGCGAAACTGAACCGCAGCTGTCGATCCACTTGTCCTGTTGCTGTGTGAAATGGCACCGGATTGGTCCGAAAGCGCCAAAGATGTGCCCAACTGAAATGACCGCAACCTGAGCGGAAGAGCAAGGTGCTGGTGGCGCACCCATCCAGCGCCACGTCTCTACGCTGTCTGCGCTTCCCTCTCTCTCTCTCTCTCTCTCGCCCCTGTTCCATCAACTAGTGAGGCGATCTTACGAATTCCAAGTGCAGGCAGCTGTATAAAAGCAGTCGGTTGCAAGTTGGCGGTGTGTCGACAGAAGAGTGGGACAGTCGACTCGCTCCGGATCGTTTGTTGTTGCCGTTGTTGATGAGCCACGTGTCTGAAGCCTCACAAAATCGATGTTTCTCTTCGAGTGAGTTAGTGAGTGAGTGCGAGGAAAGAGAGACAACAATCGAGACACTCAAAATGTTGTCATCACAAAAGTGAAAAACCTCAGAGTGCCATTCGTTCCCCTACCCCACTGATTTATACTCGTTCGTTTTACAAAGTGTATGCGTTGGAGTGCTTTGATTTGCTCAAGATGCAGCCCTATCCCTGACCGACGAGGTTTTTTGCTTTTTGTGTTTGTGTGTTTTGTTTGGAGCTGGCTGTTTTCTGTTGGCTTTCTTGCTTTTTTATTGCTGATGCTGACGAGCACGCACACTGCGAAAAGGTATGCTCCTGTCTGTGCGCATACTGGACATCATCCAAAACCGCTGCTGTGCCGATTCAACACATCTGCAGCATCTTATAGTCTCCGTAAATGGATCGTCTGGCAGAGGGTTTTGGTTCCCTTTTTCGAAGCAGCTCGCGATCGGTTTGCAGAGGGGTTCCGTTTGAGGTTTTCGCTTGTTTGGGTAGAGACTTGGCTGAGCGTTGGTCGACAAGAAACCAAACCAAACCAAACGCGAGCGTGCGATCAAAAGATTAGCGAAGCTACCGCAGACACAGCAGACAGAGAGCAAGCCCACACGCTGCGCAACACAGCCAAACAAGAGAGCCAAGCCACAACACGCAGAAAATGACGACGACGCCCGCGCACCCGAGCGCGACGCCGGCTGTGACGCCCACACAGCGACACGCGCGCGAACGAGACGCGGCGATCGCACCTTTTCCGGCCGAGATCCGCCTCGGCGTCGCGGAGATCGACGCGGTCAAAGAAGCCATTGAGATCCACGGCGACGACGACGATGAGGACACGGACGCCGCCGCGATGCTGGACATCCTGGATATGGATCTGGACATGACGATCCCGGAAGTTGCTGGTAGCGTCGGCGTCATGGACGACGCCCACTCGCAAACCACAGACGCACTGGCGGCGCACTTGGGTGTAAATCCTATTGCTTCCACCACTAATTCTATGAGCAACAAGAATAGCAGCCACAGCACCAGCAACGCGTCGGCGATGAAGAGCCAGACGTGCGTGACGTTCCTGCACATTATGAAGGAGTTCTCCGAGTCGTCCTGCAACGCCAAGGAAATGGTGCAGCGCGTCGACTCGCTCGTGCACCAGGACGAGCAGCTGCTCAAGTTGCTGCCGCTCACAAAAGAAGACGCGCAGGCAGACCGAAGACTAGCAGCAGCAACCAGCAGCAGCAACAACAAGACGCAACAAGAACACGCCAAGCGAACAAGCGCGGCGCACCTGTTGATGCAAGATGACAGCGAGTGTATTAATATGAACAAGAGCGGTGTCAAGAGCAACAACAGCATCATTCGTGCGCAGCAGCAGCCATGCGAAGCCATGGACGTGGACGAAATCGCGTTTGCGGAGGACCCCGTGGGGAACAGAATATCGTCTCCGCGATCTGTGGATCTCCAGCGCACAGCAGGTTTGCTGAGCAAAGCGCCTGCGGAGCTCTTGATGACAGGAAGCGACACCAACCGCCGCAATCCTGTGAAGTCGCCACGTAGCGACGACGATGAAGGCTGCGACGACCAGCAAGCGCGCGCGGCGAAGCGCCAGCGCGAGAACGACAAGGAGATGGGCGACGCGCACGACGAGCTGCAGCGATGGATCGATCTGGACCTGGAGCTGGACCACCGCATGGACGTGTTTGACTTCACCAAGGACCAGGCGCACGGCCACCTCGGCGCGACTCCTCCAGCGCCGTCGACGGCTTCGAATGGTGCGACATCGTCTGCATCATCGTCGTTGCCAGCGCAATCTTCGATGGTGTCGCCGTTTCTGCGACAAGGGAGCCCCTCGTACCTCAGCAGCTCCTACAGCAACACGTCGAAGGCTGCGAGCCAGGCGTCGGGCTTCCTGCGCGGTAATGCGAGCGCGGTGTCGAGAGACATGGCGTCGAAGCGATCTTTTCTCGGAAGTCCGTGGCACAAGGTTACTGCGGCGCCGTTTGACAAGAAATCCGTCACGGCTGCGCTCTTTGGTGACGATGACGGCGACGACGACGACGACAGCAACCACTCGGTGATTGACACGATGGCTCGCGCAAAGCTGCTGGCGAATGCGAACAATGGTGCTGCTCGAGGTACCGCTGCCGCGGCTGCTGCTGCATCAGCGCTGGAGCGTGAGCAAGAGGGAGAAGCGAAGTGCGACGATGAGAACGTGTGGGGTATGGAAGACGACGAGTATCAGCAGGACTTGTTGTCGTCGATCGACCACTCGGTGCTCTGCGACCGCGAGAACCGCTTTCTGCAGTGGGACTTGGAGATGGAGGCGCAGCAACTGCAGCAAATGAACACGCCGCCGTCGTCTTCTTCTTCTGTCGGATCGTCATCTTCGTCGTTTGGATCGTTCCCACCGGCTGCGACCAGTGTGCAGCAGAATGGCGACCGATCCAAGTACAAGTGGCTGATGGCGTCGAGTCCGCGTGAGAAGATCGCGAGGAGTCCGTCGAACGTGGACATTGTCGAGGACTGGAACAGTCTCGACTTTGGTACGTTCCAGAACCGAACGGTGAGCCACATTCTCAGTTCGTGCCTGAACAAGCGAAAGCTGCACCACCCATACAAGAACCAAGTGAAGCTCGTGAACTTCAACGTCTCAGGCGAAGCGGTCATTGAGCCGGTGGTGCCAAGTCAGCATGCGTCTCATGCGCTCGGCGGTTCTCTCGCGACGAGCCTCGCGTTTGGCGGTCAGGTGGAAGAAAGAGTAGGAATGATGATGAGTGGCGAGATGGTGGGAGTTGGTGGCAACAGTAATGGTGGCGCTCTTGGTGGTGTGTTTGGGGTCAAGGACGGTCTGAGCGCTGCTGACGTGCTCGGTAAGTCGAGCCTTGCGAAGGGCGAGAAGAAATCCAAGAAGCGAGAGGAGCGCAAGCGCCTCATGAGCCTGAAGATGCAGGAGACGTTCGCGGACTTGGAAGGCACTTTTACCGAGCAGGACTTGGATTTCAAGAACGTGGCTGGCGCTGGCTCGCTGTCCAAGATGGCGCTCGCGAAGCTGGAGGCCATGCCACTCCCGGACTTGTCCAACTTGCCGCAGGATCTGAAGGAGCTCAAGCGCAAGATCGAAGCGACCGAGCACAAGGTGGAAGGAACGAAACATCGTCATCGCAAAGGTGGTCCGTGCCCACGTTGTCAAGTCCAGAATCAGCTGAGGGCTGCGAAGCGAGCGTATCACAAGCGCGCCGTCGCGCACAAGAAGTTGCCTCAGTCCGCTGGATCGCTCTCGCTGCTGGACTCGGAAGCGGCGGATTTGATGTTTAGCTCGCCGCCACTGACGCCGACCGCGTCTCCGTCGAGCGTGTTTGACGGTGCGTCGCCGTCGCTGTCGCCGGTGTCCACTGCATCGTCTGCGTCTCCAGTGAGCGCTGCTGCTGCGCCGCGCGCGGCCGGCGCGCCATTCCTCCCAGTGGTACTTCCTGCGTCAGTGGTGTCCGCGGCGCCTGCGAAGCAAACAGTGTCCATGTCGACGTTTTCGACCAAGCCTACGTCTACGCCAAGCTTGATGGTCGCCGTTGGCTCTGCCACGCACGCGTCGGTCAACAATGCGCTGTTGCAGCACCGCCAGCAAACCGCCGCTGCGCAGCTTGCGAAAAACCGTTCCCTCGCTGCTGCTGCTGCTGCTGCTGGCATTGGACACAACAATAGCAACAGCAGCTCGCTTCAGGCAGCGAATGCCGCGCGATCGACTGCTGCGTTCCAGGCTGCGGCAGCTCCGCGACGACCGTGCGGCAACACGTTTGCGTCGTCGTCGTCGTCTTCCGCGTCGTCGGCATCGACTTCGCCGTCGTCACCCGAGACTGCTTCACCACAAGTGCACCACGTGACGGTCACGTCGGCGTGAAGCCAAGCATGGCAATAAGGATGGGAGATCGGTCGCGGGCAACAAGAAGCAACGAGGAAGAAGAGATTCGTGGATGGGTGCGCGCAGAAGAAGAACGAAGCAGAAGAAGATATTTATTAGCGCAAGATGGTGCACCGCAGCGAACGCAAAGAGGGCATGCCGAGCGAAATAGTCGAGTAGAAGAAGAAGAAGAAGAAGAAGAAGTCGCGAGAGCTCTGACGCTGGTCGGTCGATTGTGAAAATAGCAAAGAAGAAGCGGACAAAGTGGACGACACAAGCCCTGAGCAATAGAAGAGAGAGAGAGGCGCTGGAGAACTCCCCACCGAGCTCTCCGCTCGTCAGACAGACAAGCAGCCGTCCATGCCATCAGTCTCATGTAGAAAACGATGCACAAATGCACCAAACACCCACACCCAATAGAACCAAAACAATAGAAGACCAAATCCCACAAATCCCAAAAACGTCACTTTATCAAATTACTATAGCTGTGTCTATCGTCGCATTCGCCATTGGAGCCTGCTTGCTTAGCTGCTCTCGCTGTCCTCATCCTCTCCCTGTTCGGCAGCTGGCGCCGCAGCAGTTGCTCGGATGACCTTGGCGTCCAAAAGCGCCAGACGCGCGCAGCGGCGCTTCAATTTACTCTCTGTCCACTGCATGTTGTTGACCTTGATGTCGCGCTCCATGGCTTTGTAGTCCTCGCCGTGCTTGGCGACGAGCGGACGCAGGTACTTGATCTCCTCCTCGGACATGTGGTTCTCCGGTCGGCGCGGGTTGCGCTCGCTCAAAAAGTCGCTGTCCGGCACGTGGAAGAGCTTGGGCTCGTCGTCCAGCGCATTCTCGGCGCCGACGATGCTCTGCTTGAGCTGCTGGTACGAGTTCGGGTTCACCTCGAGCCCGATCTTCTCGTAGTTCTGGCGCGTCGTGAGCTTGTGATCCCACTGCTTCTGGATGCGGATGTCGCCCACGAAGCGGTTCTTGAACTTGCGCTGCGGCTTGAGGTTGCGCTTCACCTTCACCTTCCCGTGCTGCTTGATCTTCGTCCCGTAGCGTGGCATACTTGCTGTCTCGTCCTCTTCAATCGCTTGCTTTCTTGCTGCGTCTGTTTGGAGCTCTTCGCGTCTGAAGAGCTCAATTGCTCTCGTAACCAGCCAACCAAATTGACTGGCACTGAAACTGGTTATCATCGCAGATAAAACCTCGCGCGCAAGGTTTGAAAAGTGATGTGTAACCCTTGATCTGAACAACTCGTTTTGTGCAGTGTAACCTTCTGAGGTTACAACGTGAGAATGACAGATTGAAGCAGTGCGTCTCGTGATACAGAGACGACGACGATGGAGCTCGTCGGTGTGCACGACGGTCGCATCTTCCACGTCACGATCGAGCCAAAGACAAAGGGCTTCGCGCTCTGCGACAGACTCGTGCACGTCCTCGGGCTCGACGTGCGTCCGTGCAGGCTTCGCGTCTACAGTCTCGTGCAGAAAGACGGCAACTTTCCGCTCGAACCGCACGCTCCTATTTGCGAAGGCTCCGAGATTCGCTACAGCAGCGCACTGGCGCCGGCGTTCGCGAGCGCGTGTCCAGCTGCAGGCCGGGTGCATATCCGCGTGAAGGTCTACGCCGACACGAAGAAGATCGGTAGCAGCATCAGCAATGGCAGTGGTGTTAGCACTCCTCAGAAAAGACGGACACTCAGCTCAGTTCACAGCAGCAGCATTGAAGAGCGCAGTCCGAAGCGGCTGTGTGGAGAACGCGCGACGCTCGAGTCGATTTACATTCCGATCACGAAGAGGTATACGCAGGCCACGCAGCCGCTCCCTCTGAGCACCGTCAAGACGATCCTGTCGCAGCTGCGAGTGAAGACCAAGGTGTACGGCTCTCCGATGACGACGAGGACTACGACGAAAGGAGCGCGCCAGCGGTTCTCCAAGACCAGCGCGTTTGTGCACGTGGAGACGATCATTTCGCACGTGATGGCGCTCATTGATCCCGAATACCATGATGATGGGGACGAAGGAGACGCGCTGGGTGTGGACATTCGCGGCGCATTGGTGGAATCGGAGACGGCGATGAAGACGACCACCCTCCAAGCAGACCTGCTGATCTGGAAAGGCGCGAGACGGCTCGTGGTCGTCTGTCTTACTGTAAGTGCATGCGCGTGTGCGTTTGGGTAGCTGCTATTGGGAGTAGCTATAGCTAACGCCTTCTTGTCATCGTCTGTTATGTTAGGACCGTCTTGGGCAAGGTCGAGAAGAGTGCCTGGTGCTGATGGAAGTCGCGCTGGCGCTCAACAACAAGCACAGCAACAGCAAAGAGCATGGACCGCAGGTGATGTTTGGCATCGTGACCGACCACACCAACTGGCTCTTCCTCAAGCGCACGGGGGACATGCTGGAGAAAGAGACCGTGTGCATCGACACCGAGCACCAGGCGGCAGGAAGCGGCGTCGAGCGCGTCGCGGGACGGATCCACCACATCCTCAAACACTCGTAGCCTCAGTAGTAGTAGAAAAGAAAGGGTGTCGGATACAAATTCTTTATTCATTGGTCGGTTGGAAATGGATTCATTGTCACCACCTCGACTTCCAGTCTCTTTGTCTTGATCAGCGCAACTGCACGGAATCGGATGGCGAGGCATCGATTGCATGGGATTGCGCTAGTGAAGAGACCGAGAGAGGCATCGATCGCGTCGTTCTCGAGGCAATAGAAAGAAGAACAGCAGACATGCACTTGTGTTCGCAGGGGGCTGACTGTGTGGGGGAGGGAGACCGCCACCAGGTCTACTCGCGCCATTGCAGGAAGTCGAGCGTCTCGCCCGCCAGGTAGAGCGAGCCCGTGGTCAGGATGCTCCAGTGCTCCTCTTCGCTCGCGTCGAACGCGTTGTTCTTCTTGCTCTCGCCCGAGATCGCGCGCAGCTCGGTGATGCAGTCGACGACCGAGTCGCGCACTTCGATGACCGCGCGGCTCTGGTCCTCCTTCACGAGGTGGGTCTTGAGCTCCCGCCAGAGGCGCGAGAGCGTCACCTGCCACGGCATCTTCATGCCCTCGACGTTGTCCAGGAACGCGAGCTCGTCGGCGCTGTAGTTTTGCAACAGGTGACCCAGGTCCGCGCACTGCAGCGACTCGGAGAACGTGTGCACCTTGGCGCGGCTCGGACGCGATGCGCTCGTCTTTACAAAGTAGACGCGGTCGAACGGGATCTGCAGCAGCGGCGCGATGATGCTCGCGACGTTGCGCTCGTGGTGGATCGTGAAGATCAGCACGCGCTTGTTCGCAGACGACGTTTGCTTGGGAGCGACCATCTCGCTGTACCACTCGGCGCAGACCTCGAGACTGCGCAGCGTGTGCGCGCCGTCGATGTAGAAGCGCGTGTGGTGCTCGAGGTCTTCCATGAGGTGCGAGCGCGCGGGCCAGAACGCGTTCTTGAGGCCGTCGCGGATCACTGGCTCGAGCAGCTTGCTGAAGTCAAAGTCCTCCTCGAGCGACTCGCCGCGACGCTGCTTGAGCCACGTGGACGCGAGCGCGACCGCGAGACCGGCGTTCACGCGCTGGTAGCTCCCGCGCATGCCCAGCTGAGCGCTCTTCCCATCCGGACCGAGCTCATCGATGCTCGGCACGACGCGCAACTGCGTGTGGCTCTCGGTGGCGCAGCTGAGCAGCGAGTCCATGGCAAGCGGCTCCTGCGCGCACGTGAACGCCGGCACGTCTCGCTTCATGATCCCGCCCTTCGCGTACGCGATCAGATCCAGCGTGTTGCCGAGCACCTGCGTGTGGTCGAGGTCGAGCGTCGTGATGCCGCACGCGACGGGCTTTGGGATCACGTTCGTGGCGTCGAGGCGACCGCCGATGCCGACTTCGAGGATCACGACGTCGCACTGCTCGTCGACGAACAGATGCAGCGCGAGGAGCGTGAAGAAGCGGAAGAACCACGCCATCGGTGGGTACTCGCCGGCTTGATCCTCCGTGCGCTCGAGGCCGTCCCAGATCGCGTAGAAGTGGCGCAGGAACGAGGACTCGGGGATCGGCTTGCCGTTGATGCGGAAGCGCTCGCAGGGCGAGATCAGGTGCGGTGACGTGAAGAGCCCGGTCTTGTAGCCGGCCTCTCGCAGGATGCGCTCGACCATGGCGCACGTCGATCCTTTGCCCTTGGTGCCGGCGATGTGGATCACCGAGAGCTTCGAGTTGACCGCGTCCGTGAGCTCGAGGCGCTTCAAGTAGGACTGCATCATCGCGATGGTCTCTTCGCGGGTGGACACCTGGCGGTCCTGGCCGTTGAGGTCCTTGAACTGCGAGGACACGGCGAGCAGCTTGGTCATCGCGTCCTGCACCTGCTCTGAGAGCGACTTCTCTGGCGCCGGTTGTGGTTTCTCAATGCGACCGAGGACCTCGCCGCCACCGCCGCCGTTGATAGCTGCTGGCGCGTCGACGTCGTGGACAGCGTGGACAGCGTGGACAGCGTGGACAGCGAGCACGGCGGGGGCTGCCGGCAGGAGCACTTGCTGCGTCATGGCTGCTGCTGCTGCGAGGCGGTCTGTGTGTGGAGAGGGGGAGAACTGAAGTGGAGTTGTGTGCGAGCAGCAGCAGAACACACACCACTCATGAAGCACCCAAAATAGTATTTTGGTGCATTCTGCAAAAGCAAACATAAACCACCCCAAAAAACATAACCCGTCTAATACAGTGATCTGCACATCGGACTAGGGTACTAAGAAGTGGAGGAAACATCAAAGCTCAGTTTTACACTGCGTATTGACTTGTAGAGGGACACTTGAAGCAGCAGGCATCGTAATAATCAAGCAACGTTTTGGCTAAAATAGAGTCAATTAGGCTATTTTGTTGTAAGTAACTTTCCTGGCGCGCAAGTTTGACTCGAATTCGCTGTTTAATGGATCATGGCGAAGAGAGGAGTGACGACTGTGCTGGCGCTCTGCGCCGTTCTCATCTGCTGCGCCTCGCAGGAGGCGCGCGCGTGGCTCCCTGGCAGCGACGGCAAGGTGCAGTGGGACTACCGCTGCGACTTCCAGGGCCAGGACGTGCTCAACCAGCAGGCGACGAGCGCCAAGTGCGGCGACATCTGCGACTACGTTGAAGGCTGCACGCACTGGACGTGGACGACGTACCTGGGCGGCACGTGCTGGCTCAAGCAGGGCAGCAAGAACCGAGTGTACACGAGCGCGGACACGAACTGCGGCTTCGTCACGTCGCGCTTCAAGGTCGACGAGAGCAGCGGGTTGGACCTGGGCACTGGCGTTGATGGTAGTGTGGCTGCGAGTGCGAGTACGGTCGAAGCAAAGGACGTACTGAGTGTCGACGACGCGGACTCTTTTCTGCGAGTGCTCAACTTCTACCGCCTCGCGTATGGGAAACCCAAGCTGAGCCTCGACGCGCGACTCGTGCTGGCCGCCAAGGAGCTCGCGCAGACGTGTCCGCCGCAACCAGTGGACGACAAGGTGTACAGCGAGACAGCGAAGGTGCCGAGTGCAGTGAACCTCGGGTTCCACGACGGTGTGTACCGCCTGTCGCTCGTGACGCCGGCGAGCGTCGCGCTCACGGAGGCGCTCGTCGTGTGGGGGAACGTCTCGGACGCGGCGTCCAAGCCACTGCTGGAGCACAATACGACGATCATCGGGTACGCGGTGCGCCGCGACACCAAGTGCACCACCGCGGGACCTCTGTCAGCGGACCCAGCGGCGCTCACGACTGTCTACTCGGTGCTACTCGCGACTTCGTGAGAAGAATACGACCCTGACGCATCATCCAGAGCTGCGCGTTGGGCTTCTGCAACACCTGACCCAGCAAAGAGAGGGATGGATTCCAGATGTCATAATCAAACACGAAAGCAGCTCGCAACGCAGGGCGTGGCACGTGGAGCTTTGCACATATATTTCCCGGTTGCTTTCTTCTGTGGATGGCGCTCGCTCTCCACGGGGCGAGAGCGGGCGAATGAACTACTCGATCGCAGGAACCCTGGAAGCGCTCACTCCTCGTGTGGTTGCTCATCTCTAAGACGCAGGGTGGCTGCAAGCGCAGCGATCGACGCAGCCAGCGCAAGACCCTTGGTGTAGTTGTCAGCACTGCATAACCCAGTTGCACAGCAATAGATCGAGGACGGACGGTACAAAGAAACCGCTGCGCCAAGATCATGCAACTCGGTGTCTATTAGCGGCCGTATCCACGTCATCACACCTCAGCGAGTGGCGACTTTCTACTGCGGCGCGACGGTCTGGATGAACTTGAGCGCCGTGTGCCACGCCTTCGCCACCGCCGCCTTCACCTCGGGCTTCTCCAGGTCGCCGCGGTTCACCCAGCCGTGGTTCACTTCGGGGAAGTCGATCGCGTTGCTGTGC
>JAASFO010000265.1:0-28480 GCA_023333815.1 Globisporangium recalcitrans
GACCGCGAGCGTCACGACGCCGCGCACGAGCTCGCCCGCCGAATACGTGCTCTTGTCGAGCGCGACCGTGAGGCTCGCGGCGGGACCGCCCATTCCCAGCACGTTGATCCACACCATGGCGCTTTGTGTGTGCGAGATCGCTGAGCAGCTGGCGTTATGAAGGGAAGCGTCGTTGGTGTTCTGCGTCGTCTCCAGTTCTTCTATTGCAGGTTCGCGCTTGCTCTGAAAATGAGGAAAGAGAACAGTGAGATGGGAACATTTTGTGTGCTTGGATTGATGGTCATTCGCAGTCATTCCGACCAGGTTGATACATTTTGAGTCTGCTCGGATTTCGAATGTGGATTTTGACTGACTTCTCAGCCTGCTCTCAGTTTCGCTGACTGTGCACTGCACCTTAGTGATAGTGGGGTTATGATCCACGAGTGCGCATTTCTCGCGCTTTCACGCTCGCTGACTTACAGCCCCGACTGGATGAGCGGCTTGAGGTACTTCTCGTAGCTCTCGGCGACCTGCGCGCGGTTCAGCGGCTCGTCCTTCGCGCGCGCCACGAGTGCGCGGTACACGTCGCCGTCGTAGTGTCCGATCGTCGAGTCGAGCTCAAAGTCGCTGAAGTCCCACGCGTCTGTGAGCAGCACGGCGTTCCTGCGCACAATGGGCAGCAGCCGCACGAGCTGATGGCGCACGAGCTCGCCCTGGTCGCTCGAGAGGTACTCGTCTTCGCGGAACTCGCCCAGCGACTTGACCATGAGCCACGCGCCAAAGAGCGCGCACAAATTGGCAACCGCTGCCTTGCTGCTACTCGCTGACGACTCTGCCGGAACAGTGTCGACGCCCTGGACGAACGCGCTGAGCAGCATGAACTCCGAGTGCGCAACCGAAGCCTTGGTCATCAGCACCATGAATGGGTTCGAACCATTTTCCTCACAGTCATCAGCACTGCGCTGTCTCTGCTTCATTTCGTTCGCCAGATGGCGCGTCGCCCTTGCAGCACGAGCTTTGAAAGCGTCCAGCAGAACGTCAAAGTCTCCAAAGTCCTCAGGCTTTCGTGCTCGGCACTTGCTTCGCAGCAGCAGCTCTTCATCGGCGTTGCTGCCGCTACTACTGCTCGACGCATTCTTCACGAGGTACCGCGCGTGCTGCTGTACGAGCACGTCGAACGTGCCTTCAAACGTGCTTGCGCCGACAATCTCGGCGAAGATGTGCGCCAAGTTGCTCGACAGCGTGAAGCCGTGACCTCCGCAGATGCGGCGCAGCGCCTCGATGCCGATGCCCACTTGGTCAGCGAGCCACGCCTTCATGCCCGAGGACACGGCGTGCAGCTCCGCGAGCGTTGCCTCGAACGAGCCGCGGCTGCTCTTGATCGTCGCAAGCGCGCTGTCGTGCATCTCGTTCATCGCCTTCCCCGCGAACGTGGCGGCGTAGGAAAGCGCGATGTAGGGGAAGAGCGCGAGCTGCTGGTTCTGGTAGTCCAACACCTGGAGCTCGCCCTTGCTCGTAGTTGCTCCAGGCTGCTGTCCGCCTTGAACGCGCGCAGCGCTGAAGCGGGTCGCGATCGTCGCGGCCGAGCCGATGATGTACCCAAACTTGAGGATCAGGTAAGCGCGCACCTGGACCATCGTCAGGTACACGAGCTTGTCGCTCTTGGGCTTGACGAACGTACCGTCAGGCAGCACTTTCGCGTACTTCATCATCATGTTCTCGCGCGGGATGCGCACTTTGTGGAACACGCAGTAGCCGTTGTCCACCGAGTTGAAGCCAACTTTCGGTCCAATGTCGCCCAGCTCCACACCGCGGAGCGGCTCGTGGTCGTCCAGCGACCGCAGTGGCACCAAGAACGCCTGGATGCCCACATCCCTCTTGCCATCATCACCACCAAGAAACAGCCGCGCGTGAATGATCGCGTGGGTGGCCGTCTTCCCGAGTCCTCCGGGCCACCACTTGCGACTCGTCAGCGTGGGCGAATCGACGACAAACTCCTGCGTGGCCGTGTCGAACGTCGCGACGGTCTCGAGTCCCTGGACGTTCGAGCCGTGGCCGAGCTCGGTCTGCGCGTACGCGCCAAAGATCTTGTAGCTCCTCGCGAGCGGGAGCCATTTGCGCTGCTGCTGCTCGTCCGCCTGGTTCTCCAGCGTCGGGATAAACATCGCGCGGTGCACGTCGATCGGCAGCCGCTCGCCGATCGCAATGTACAGGAACTGTTGGTCCGCGGGGTCCGTGATCTCGTGCTCTTGCAACAGCTTGACGTAGTGAAACATCTTTCGAAGTGCGCTGTTGTAGCGCTGCGAGTGGTTCTGGAACACAAAGTCGCGCTTCGAGAGCACGGGGTGATTCGCGACGAGCTGCTCCATGCGCTTGCGCCGCGCGTTCGCGGACGCTCCCCCGCGCAACAGCGGCGTGAGCAGCGAGGGCTCGACGTCCCCTCCAGCGCGCTCCTTCGTCAGCAGCAGCGGCGCGAGATCCTTCAGCTCCACAGACAGCGACGCCATCGTGCCAGCTTTCGCTCTTGGAATGTCTTTGATGTTGAGGTTGACATGCGTACATTCGGACGACATAATTTGGAGCATTGTTTCGAGCAACATTTGATCCGTATACTATTGTGGGCAATAGTCAAGGAACCCTCGACCGTAGGACCCAAAAGTATTCACCAGACATGTTGCGAAATCAACTCTCAAAATGGCACTTCATAGAGACGAATGTGTGGAGAAAAACATGTGAAGCAGTCTCATCCAGCACTGTTTACCAGCAGCCTCCGACTTGCGGAGATCTGGATCCTTCATGTGCTGGAATGGAGCATGTGAGAGCAAATCAAAGCAGCACCTGGCTGTACACTTTCGAGCGGAACGAAGAGGGAACGTGCACTGTGGGGGACTGCCAGCTGACTTGTCGGTCGCGACAGGCAGAACCTCCAGAGCTCTTGACAGATCAAAGTGTGTAATTTTGCGAATGGAACGGGTGCCCAGTTTGCTGTTTGCACCTGTCGTCCACCACCACAACCTCTTGTAAACTGAGGTCAGGCGGCGTGCATTGGCCGTTTTGGGACTGCCGCGTCTCCACGTGAGCGCAGCGCACTCATCTTTTGCCATCACGAGAGTCGCACCTCTCTGTCCGAGAGCACATTGTCCCATTGCGTGCGTGCACGACCTGAGTTGGCTTGCTTGCTGGCTGGCTGGCGGGTGGAGGAATCTGTCTCTCTGCGAGTTGCTCCACAGAGTTCCTGCATTATTATCGTGCAGTGAGTGGAACTCGTGTGAGGAATCCTGCGAGATGTGTAAAAGGCTGGTGATTCCCAGATCACTCACGACTGCCAACAGTCATCAACAATGTGCAACTCCGTAACATTGCACTTTTGATTGCTCGTCAGACTGTAGTTTACGAGAACAGCAACCATCTCGCTTTCGAATGTAAAACCATCTGCACTGCTTTCGATTCCAATGCTGAGTGGGTCAGTGTTTTTAGCTAATCAAAAGCCGTTTAAATGTCATCCATCAGTCTTCTGGCTAATCAAAACACGTTTAAATGTCAGGAGAGTACTGTGTCCGGAGTGTTGGTTGCATGCGACTTGCAACGAGTGACTTGTCGCCATTGTTCCCACACAACTCTACCTCTTCATAAAGAGCTGAGTGAGCAGTCGTGCGACCAAACGTGCTCACACAGACAGAGAGAGAGAATCAGAAGGAGAAGAAGGACGCGCACCTCTGCTCTCTATCAACAGCTCACTCTGCTGGCAGTCAAGTCGCTCACTCGGCCATTCCTCGGGCGAGCCGCAAGCGCAGACATGCAGTCGCCGCCCATGTACTCGCTGGACCACAAGATGATGAACCAGCAGCACCTGCCCGCGCAGTGGACGCCCGTGGACCAGGAGATCATCGAGGACCTGCTGCTCGTCGAGCCAGCAGTCGCTCCTGCCAACAGCTCGTCTGCTGCTGTTACGAACCACCAGTATGCGCAGATGCGCATGCACATGAACCTGCACAGTCTGTCCCAGCAGCAGTCGATAATGTTCGCCGATGACGCCATGGACAGCGCAGCCATGCACCCGAGCTCGCACTTTGCGCTCACGCGCGCGCCGCAGCTCGAGCTCATGGCGCAGGGGTTGTCGCCTGGAGCCATGGGTCCCACCACCGCAGAGGAAGTGCGCAAGGCCAAGCACAGGGAAGTGCAGCGCCGCTTCATGCTGAGAAAGAAGGCAAGGAGCTTGATAGCATGGGTTGTCTGGTTGCTCTTACTGACGTATCGATATGTCCTCAAACAGGAACAAATCAAGAAGACAAAGAAGTTGGCGAGCGAGCTCGAGACGAAGTTCAACGTGCTGAAGCTCTCGATCGAGACAAACGAGCTGCAGAATGAGAACAAGGAGCTGGAGGCGGACATCGCGGAGCGAGACACTGGCGCGGGGTACTTCTCCCAGGTGCAGGTGGATCTCATCTTGGAGGAGCAGCTGAAGATGGTTCGCGAGCACTACGACCCGATCACAGACAGTGAATGGAGCGCCTTGCTCCAGAAGAACATTGACGACTACGAGGTTACGTCTCACGAACCGGACTACGTGAGCTCAGGGGTGTCGGTGCTGGGCTGGTCCGATCGACGGAAACAAGAGGAGGACAATACGCTCAAGTTCATCATGTCCAAGCAGTTCCCGTTCTTGAACGCCGCGGATTTCATGAGCACGACGTGGGCGAAGCTGTGGCTCCCCGAGACCCACTCGGCCTTGTTCAACGCTGCGGTGACCATCAAGGTAGGCGGTCTTTCATTTGTATGAGCCAATGCCTTTCCTATTGCAAACTAAGTGACCCCCTTGTCCTCGTTGTGCTTGACTGCCTCAACAGATCCAGATTTTGCAGCACATCAATGAGGACACGATCGTGTTGCATCGCGCAATGTTCAATCCGCAGACAAACGGCGTCATCCACTCGATGGAGACGCTCTGCCGCATCCAACACGGACACGACTACATTGTGTTTCTGCGCTGTCCCGACCGCATGCCCGTGAAGCAGTGCGTCATGGATCTGTACAATTGGGTACACATCTGGACGTCGCTGGTGTTCACGCCTCTGCCGTCGCGTCACCGCGGTGTGAGCGGGTGCATGTTCCGGTACGGCGGCTTGCTGAAGGACTTCTCGGTGCCGGACATCAAGTACTGGCTCATGGAGATGCTCTGGGTGCTGCTGCGCTTCGAGAGCGTCATGGTCGCGCCTGTGTTTACGCTGATGCCAGAGGACCCTTCGCCATCGTCCAGCAGCCCAGGGTCCTCGCCATACAACCAGTAGGTGTTTGTGCGCGTGGGTGTCTCAATTGCATACGGCGGCATGCGGGTGCGTGTACTTGTTGCTGCGGAACGATAACTAATTTATTTGAGACTTTTTGACGGAGAAGCGAAGTTGTGTGGTGAGGAGAAGGCAGAACTTTGACAAGAGCAGCTGTTTAGAGCAACCGCATCGGTTCGTACTTAGATTTGCAGCGACAGCAACCCGTCATGATGCGATTGTGTTCTCAACGCTTGACTTCTTCAGCACACACACGATTGATTTCGTTTAACAAGCTCCTCGCACTGACCGATTGCGGTGCGTCACCAACCTGGCTCAGCGTACAGGAGAGGGCAACGAGGGGTCGATCGATCGGTGGGAGTGAGAAGTACCATGCTCGTGTTTCGCTACTCACGCCCCTGCGTTCAATTGTCAAGTTACTCACAGTAGTCCTTTCGAAGAGAGAAACAAGCAAACAACCAGCAGAGAAAGAAAAAGAGCAGCAGTGGACAGGATCTTGCAGTTTTTCGCCAGCACACTGAGAAGCTGATGTTGCATGGGAGGACTGCAGCAGCTTTTCGCCTGTCGTTGTCGAACCTTCTGCACTCAAAAACACACAACTTTCAGCATACAAACTCCAAGAACTCGATTGTGTTGATACTGAGCCATACAAAAGGATAAAACACTCGTTTGACAAAAATAGACTTGCTGTTGTCATTCTGGCGACTCTTCTCGACACACAACACTCGCGCAACACAGAGCGACAGCATCACTAAAGAACTCACACACACTCTGCTCTCCGTTCGATCGCGACTGACCACATTCGCTCAATCCCTTCTCGTCGCCTCGTTCACTCGCTCGCTGTCTTCGCTCGCTCCTTTCGTCCGCAAGATCCAGCCGCAGTTGCTGTTTTTAGGTCACCGCGTCCTCCACTCCTCTTCCCGCGTCCCTTCCTCGCGTCCTGGCCACCGCACATTCGCTGTTCGCTCTGCTTGCTTGCTCTGACTTTTACAGAACCAGCCAAGCCACCTGCCAACCGCCAGCTAGTCAGACGAACATCGCTGAGGACAAGTCCTGCTTTGCGTGTCAGTCACGAAAGACACGCTCGAGTCTATTTATACCTTTCAGTGTTCTGACTCTCAGGCGTCACCATCCACCAGCAGCAGCGTTCGCACCAGCAACACTAAGGACCAACCAGACCGATCGATCGATCGAAAGCACGAAAGCCAATGGACCAGCAACAGGAGCCGCCGCTCTTCCTGCCGACGTTCTGGACGCCGACGGACCAGGTGATCATGGAGGACCTGCTGCTGCGTCCGCCCAGCCACGACACGTCCGCGCCGCTCGCGATGACCTCGACCTCGTCGTCCTCTTCCTCGTGCTACAGCACTGGCGGCATCGGCGGGCTCAAGTCCGACGCGCCGCGCATCAAAGTAGAGGAGAGGAGCAGTCGTCACTGGAGCGGCGCGCGGTCGCGCTCGAACTCGGGCTCCATGTCGGCGACATCGTCATGCTCCGGTTCGTCGCCGTCCTCGCTGTCCGCGTTTGCCTCGACTGCGGACTTGCACGAGGCTCAACAGCAGAGACGCGCCGACCATGCGTCCGCCAGTACGACGGATTCTGCGCGGCCATCCAAAGTCTCGGACGAGGAGCGGCGTGCGCGCCACCGCGCCGTGCAGAAGCGCTTTGTGCAGCGCAAGAAAGAGGCGATCAAGCAGACGAAGCGGCTCGCGGCCGAGCTCGAGCAGCAGTACCAGTTTCTGCAGATCGCGTCCGAGCAGCAGTACCTGACAAAAGAGAACGAAGTGCTCCAGGTGCAATGCGCAGCGGCTGCAAGCGCAGCAAGTGCGGCTTGCTCTACATCTGCGGCTGGTGGCGCGATCCAGAGCATCGAGCCGTGGCGGTTGCTGCTGGACGAGCACATGGAGCTCGTCCGCGAGTTCTACGCGCCGCTGACGCACGACGCATTGACGGCCATGCTGCACAAGAACCTGGAGGAGTACGAGCTCGCGTACGTGGACAAGTCGTACCTGACGTCGGGGCTCACGGTCATGGGCTGGCACGACCAGCGCAAGATCGACGACTCGTCGGTCAAGTTTGTGCTCTCGAAGGAGTTCCCGCACATTTGCGCGCTCGAGCTCATGGAGAAGACGTGGCGCCAGCTCAGCTCGCCCGAGACCCACGCGCGGTTCTTCAGCCCGGTCTTTACCGTCAAGGTCCAGGTGCTCCAGGTGCTGAACGAGAACGCGCGCGTGATCCACCGCGCACTCTACAACCCGCAGACCGGGAACATCTCCCATGGTCTCGAGCTGCTCTGTCGCGTGCGTCGCGGCAGCGAGTTTATTATTTTCGAGAGCGCGGTCGAGAACAACGCGGTGCACGCGTGCCTGGGGGCGTCCCACCGGTGGACCCAGATGACGGTCTCGCAGGTTTTCTCGCCGTCCAATGGCGGGGATCTCGACGGGGAGGACGGTAGAAGCGCGGGCTGCATCTTCCGACACGGCGGCTGGCTGCGCCAGTTTGTCGCGGCCAACGTAAAGTACTGGCTCATGGAGATGTTCTTCATGGCGCTGCGGTACGAGAGCGGCATGGTGTCGCCGATCTTCTGCCTCGCGGCCGAGTAGAGTAAGCAAACAAGCCACGACGAGAACGCAGACCACGCAACCAGTTATTTAATCACTCGATCGAGCATCCGACCTCGGATGTAGAGTACCTACCTACCGATCTACCGCACCGCAGTCGACGCCAGCGCCAGAGCACAGCGAGCGCGAGATCCCCATTTCCAGCGCAGAGCAACGCTGACGACTGACTGTCTTCGCAATGGTAAAAATGTTGGAGCATTCAACCTCAACTCGCTGGGTGAAAAGATGAAGAACGAGGAGCACACACACAAGAAAGTGACTGTATGATAAGTATATTTTGAGGTTATCACTGCTGCTGGCACTCGGAGGGTTTCTCTTCGCTCACTGGAGGTGGATTGGATTGCAGTCGACTCGTCATGTAGAGCGACAGTCGACGCTTCGCACTTGCCTGACGTGCAGAAGCAGCAGTGTTGCACTCTTTCGTCGCTGCCTCGGACGAGCCAAACCTGCTTGCGTCTGCTTTCGCTCCTGTCGCTGCTTTGACTGCACCACGTTCTTCGAACTTGCGCTTTCGGTTGACGCTGACATTCGGGGACAGATTCTCATCGACCTGGTCTTCGCGACGCAATTGTACTTGCAGGCTGTTTGCCTCATCGGTTGGGATTGCTAGAGCTTGCTTGCTGGGAAGGACATCAATCTCGCCGCTGGTAGAGCGATCTTCGGCTTCACAACCATCCGCATTGTGAGAAACCTCACTCTTGTCTCCTTCGCTGAGCGTGGTGTTGACTGGGCTCGACTCGGTTTCCTCTGTCGCCTGCCTTGCTACTACTAGCGCGTGGTACTTGGACTCCAGAGTTTGCAGTTTCCGTCGCATGGCTTCCTCTTCTTTTCTGCGCCGCTCGTCTCGGAGAAGCCAGCTGTTCATCTTCTCTCTTGCCCGCTGCACTTCGCTCAGCATGACTGCATTCTTGGTCTGCATCTGCTTTTGTTCTTGGATGAGTTTCGCATTCACAAGCAGCAGCTCTCGCCGCCTGTCCTCTTCCTGCTGCTGCACTTGCTCGAGTTGTCGGATGCGGTCGAGGTAGTACTTCTTGGTGCTGTCCACGCTCGTATTAGTATCCGAGCTGTTGTGGTGGCATTGGCACGAGTTTACCTTTTGTCGCAGCTCCTTGTGCTCCTTCTGCAGTTTCTCGAGCTCTGTGGTGACGAGACCAACTTGGGTGTTCAACTGCGACGAGAACGACGTCTGCTCTTCTTCGACCTCGCGCTTTCGCTCCTCTTGATTTGAGATGTGAACTCGCTCCTTCTCGAGAAGAAGCACCTTGGACTCCAGTCGCGTGACCGTGTTTCCAAGCTGCGCGACCGCTGCTGTTTTCCGCTTCAGCTCACTCTTTAGCACTTGGTTTGTCTCGATCAGGTGGCGGTTGGAATCGAGTTGGTTCTTGATCGTCGCTTTCAGTTTCGCTTCTTGCTCATCTGAATGCGTCCGCATTGCATTCATCGAGCCTTCTAGCTGTCGGACTCGAGCGCTGAGGATCTGGCGTTGCTCAGAGAAAGTGGCTCTCTCTCCAGACAGTGTTTTCTCCAAATCTGATATCCTGCTAACGAGCTCGCACTCGTTGGTGTCGCGATCAGCATTCGAAACGCTGTGTTGCTCCATGTACTGGTCCATCTCGGCTCGAAGCGCGTGGTTGGATTCCTCAAGCAGTTTCCTTTCCTCGAGAAACTCGTTTTTCAGCGCGACGATCGTGTTCGCACGAGTGTCGCCCATCTCTTGCATCCGTGACTTCAGCTCCTCGATGTGTATTGCTTTCGCGTTGATAACCTCTGTCATGCGGGATAAGCTGTCGCTGTGGGCTGATTCCAGATCAGAGACTCTCTTGTGATGCTCGTCGACGAGGCGTTGCTGTTCGGATCGTTCGTCGCTCAGAAGATCACCGTACTTGTTCTTCATCAGCTGGATCTCTTCATCTTTCTGGCGAAGCAAGTGGTCAAGCTGCGATGCGCTGGACTCGCGTGTCATTTGCAGTACATCCTCCACCTCTTCTTTCGCTTCAAACGTCGACCCGAACAACGCTGTCATTGCTGCTAGTTCGTCACTTCGGTTCGACAATTTGTCGCGAGTCGTTGCCACCAAACCAAGCAGCTCCGAAATCCGGGCTTCCAGCTCTTGGATGCACTGATTGCGATCCTCAAGTTGCGATCCCAACTCGTCAGCTTGAGACGTGATAGTCTGAGCTTGGTCATAGCATCTCGCCTCGCACTCCTGTAGCAAACCTTCGAGTCGGCGACGCTCTTTGAAAGCATTCCATCGTTCCATTTCGTGTGCGTTCACATCTTCCTCAAACATGGCGTTTCTAGTGCTCTCTTCGTTTAACGCTGTGCTCAGGTTGTCGCGACTGTCGGTCATGTCGCTCATGGCACTCTGCAGCGATGACAAAGACTCGTTCAACACAGCGATCTGCTGCGTCGCCTGGCTAGACTCCCCACTTTTCCGCTGCAGCTGTTGCTCAGTGTCAAAGTATCGAGCTTCAAACGATTTCTTGAGCCGTGTCAAGTCATCGATTTCGTCTAGGAGTCCGTCGATTCGCTCGGATGTTTCACCATTGACTTGCTTTCGCAACTCCAGGTTCTCGAATTCGAGCCGCGCTAACTTCTGCATCAATTCAGGGTTGAACTCGCTGATGCCCCCAGCAAGCGCATCTGCTGAAGGAGTGGAGAATGCACCTCCCGCTTTGTCCGCGTCAAGTTGTTGATCAACGCTTTTCTGAAGCTGCAGGTTCAACGCACTTGCTTCACGGAGTGAGTTTTGAGACGCTTCCCAGTCATCGCGCATGCGCGCCAGCTCGCTTTCTTGTCGCGAAAGCAGAGCTTCCAGCTCAGAGACCCGAAACTCCTGTTCCGTGAGCACATTCGCAGCAAAAAGGCACGACATAGATTAGAACTGGCAATCACCGCAAGTCCGCGTCTTCCCGCAGTATCGCTCTCACCACTGCTGTGTTGGTGTCTTTAGCCTCTTTGAGCTTCCGCTGCAAGGACGCTGCTTTCAAAACCTGTGCTTCCAGCGACAACTGATTCTCTGTCAGCTCCGCGTTCGCGTCTTCGATGCGCTGTACACGAAACACCAGTCATCAGTATGGACCCATCGAAAAAACTCGACCAATCAACAGAACACAAAGCGACGAACCCGAAGTTTCTCTTTGACCGACGCCAGCTCTTCGATCTTCAGCTTGTATTTTGCCACTGCTGCCTCCATTTTCACCACTTTCTCTGTGACAGGTCGAAGCAAATCGACTTCGTCTCGCAGCCCACTGACCTCTCTGGCGATCGCGGTTTTCGCGTGAAGATCTGCATTTGCAGCCTCGAGATCGCGCTCCAGGATCACAATCCGCTCGTCACACATCGCTCGCACTGAACGCTCTCTTTTCAGCACGTCCACCTCTAGCTGGAGCTTGAGTTGCTGGATCATTTCCACGAGGGTGTGATTGTCCGCTCTCTGCTGCTGGAGCTTGGTTGCTGTATCTTGGAGCTCTCGACTCATGTGGATCTGCACGAAATGGACGCGATAGACAGCAAATCAGCACGGTGCGTCCCTGTCAAACGCCTACAAACGTCAACATAGTCACGTACATTTTCATCTTTGAGGAACTCGTTTTCGCGTTTCGCTCTCTCCAATTCCGCATTTCGAGAAAGATGAAGCGGCGAATGTGGTCTAGGCGACGGGTGCTCGCTCGTGTTGCTCGCGGGCTCTGCTTGAGAAGGTACCGGCTCCTGCAGTGCGCCATGACGCGAGTCGGAGGGGGCATCACGAGAAGAACGCGCGCTTGAAGACTCTCTCGCCTCTTCACCATCGACAGCCCCGTTGTCCATCTGACTGCTGCTCTGCCAGATCATCACTTCCTCAATCGCCGCCATCAAGTCGACCTGCACGGCGTCGCTCATGGTCATGATGTCGCGTACGAAATCAGCTTTTTCCTCGCATTGCACGACTGCACCGAGCGTGAGCTCGAGCAGTCGGATCAGCGCTGGGTGCTCTGCAATGACGTCGTCGTCCGAGAGGCTCGCTAGTGACGACAGCTGCGCTCTATCGATTCCGAGCGGCATCTGTATACAATCCGCATAGTATCCACACAGTGAGCAGTCCAATCATGATCGAGACTCAAGCATGCGCATCTTCTAACGAGAGTTGATACCTCATAGAACTGCTCCAACACGAGCAGCACGACACCCCACACATCGCTCCTTCGCGTCCGCTCGTCCGCGTGAACCTCGTCGCACAGCGCTGGGAATCTACAAGTAGCAGCAGATCGCCAGTCAGTCAGTCAATCGCCCGATCCATCCGCAGTAAAGCGCCGTCATCAATGGTCACGTGCAAGAGAGCGAAAACAGACGGACATACGCGCGTTCGAGGAGCGTCTGGAGCGCGAGCGACATGTGCTTCCCACGTGCATCAGCAGCAGCGTCTTGGTCTTGTTCCCGCGGCTCATTGGCGTAGAGCGCGGCCCACTCGAGCAGACTCGTGGCCTGCGTCCCCGCTTTCTTAGGCAGCGGCGCCGTGGTCTCCATCGTCAGCACCGTCACTGTCAAGTCGAATCAATGGCTTCTTGCAATTCGCAATTGAGAATGTTGGTTGCCTGGTTTTGGCGCGCTCGTGTTTGAATTTCAATGTGGCTCACACCTGATAAATGTTCATTGACACTGCAACTGCTCCCTCACTTGAGTGTCTCCACTCACTGTTGCTGGTTTCTCGGGTTCGAAGAGGTTCTGGTTGAAGTGCTTGTCACTAAACAGAATCCCAATGCTCGCTAAAGTACGAAACAGTGTCGGTTCATAACTGCTACAGAAACAAAGAGGGGTCAGAAACAGAACAGACATTCAAAACAAAGGCAATCCAGCATTAGAGAATTTGCGGCGAAAGAAGGAGACAAGAGAGAGAGAGAGAGAGAGAGAAGAGCGCGTCGCTGTCACTGCGTCTCCCTGCTCTCCATTCGCTCAGCCCCACGCACCAGCGCCTCGTTCTGTGCACGACCCGCCTGGAGCCCCAGAAAGTCGCCCACCTGTCCACGCGTGCACTTCACTACCAGCAGCATCAGCAGCGTTTGTATCCGCCGCAAAGCACCACCAACCAGCAGCAACCATGGACGAGAAATGCCTGCGCAACATGAGCTGCAAGTGCCGCCTGTGCGCGGGCGAGGACATCGCGATGCTCGTGAGCATTTCCAAGTCGATCTCGTCGAACATCGCGTACGATGACGGCGAAGGCGGAGAAGAAGACGCGGACGCGCAGCCCCCACCGCCGCCAATGGGTCGCATGACCAACTCGCCGCCGATCCCGGCGCAGCGCAAAGCAGTCGTGAATTCGCCGCCGATCCCGGCGCAGCGCAAGTCGGCGCTCCCTGCTCGCACGCCGCTGAAGCGCACAGCACCTGTGATGAATGCAGCAGCAGCCGAGCCGATGGACATTGCGGTTGAAGCTGAGGATGTCGTCATGCAGGAAAGTGTGCCGCCACCACCAGTGATGCCGCCTGCAGTAGCAGCAGCAACGCCTGTCGCAGTTGCGATGGCTGTCGATAGCACCAGCAGTAGCAGTGGCGGCGATGCACCTGCAGACAACCTTTCTGTGGATGAGGTCGTGGCGCAAATCACAGACAAGAACTGGAAGCTGCGGAAAGAAGGCTTTGAGCACGTGAAGGCGCATTGTGAGCGCCGAGGTGCGCGGAATGACGATGTGGAGCCGTTCTTGGAGTTTTTCGGTAAAATGTGCGAAGACGCGAATGCGAGTGCGATGGAATCAGGCGTCCAAGCGGTGCTCGCGTACGCAGTGAACATCGAACCTTTCCAGAAGAGCATCGTCCCAGGTGTGATGAAGCGGATCACAGACAAGGGTTTTTCGAGTCGTCCAGGTGTCGTGAAGATCTGCGAGGAAGTGGTGATGGCGTTCATTGAAGCAGGTGCTGCAGAAGACACTGTCGGCGCTCTGATCGAAGGAACAAAGAACAAGAAGCCGAAAGTGCCGCCTGCGTGTGTTTCGAATATCCTGGATGCACTCAAGGCGTTTGGACCTCGCGTTGTTCCTCTTCCAGCCGTGAAGGCTGCGCTGCCAGCGCTTTGCGAGTCAACGGTGAATGGTGTTCGTCCGATTGCGCTGAACCTGATTGCTGAGATTCATCGATGGACTGGACCCGCGCTCGTTCAAGACATCGTGTCCAACCTTCGACAAGCACAGAAAACCGAGTACGAAGAGCTGACGAAGGACATTGTCGTCGGTCAGGCAGCCCCGACAAAGTTCGTGCGCGGAGCCAAGCGACCAGTCGCTGCGGGACCAAAAGCTGGTGGCGCTGCGAGCGGATCAGCTGCTGGAGCCGCGTCGGCTGGCGCTGCGTTCGATCCGCGTGAGTTCGCTGAGACTGTCGACTTGCTCGCAAAGCTCCCGAAGACCGAGTTCAAAGCCAAGCTGGATCTGCCAAAGTGGAGCGAGAAAGTGGAAGCGCTGAAGATTGTGTTGGATCTGATCGGCACCGTACCAAAGCTTGCGAACGGAGAGTACTACGAGCTGGTGAACACGCTGAAGATTCTGTCGAATGACTCGAATGTCAACATTGTCGCCAAGTCGATCGAAGTTCTCGGTGCGCTCTCTGATGGCTTGCGCAAGAATTTCAGCCAGTACGCTCGCATGATGTACCCTGAGCTCATGCGCAAGTTGTCGGACAAGAAGTCGGTGGTGCTGAATGCGACGAACAACACCCTCGATCTGTTCCTCCAGCACTCGCTGACGATTGATATGATGATGGAAGAAATCAAGCTGGCGCTGGATGCATCGAAGAACAAAGCTCCGCAGGCGCGAGTCCAGACGATCGGTTTCCTGACGCGCTGCGTTGAGAAGAAATACGTCAACTTGGGCGATAAGAGTCTCATGCTCGACTTCGGTGGGTTCTTCGTGGCGGCGATGGAGGACACCGACCCAACCGTTCGAAAAGCAGGACTTGATTCGTTCATTGTGATTCTCAAGACAGGGGATCAAATCGCAGAATGGCTGCAAGGCATGCTGGATGATGTGTCGCGTAAAAACCCTCGCTCGTTCAAAACAATCCAGGCAAGTGTGGGTACAATTGGAGCTGCAAAAGCTGCGCCTGCTGCTGCGAATGCAGCCCCAGCTGCCATCAAGAAGCCTGCTGAGGTCGTGGAGGAAGATACATCTGGTCCTCCACCCGCGCGTCCTGGTTTGAAGAAGGCTCCAGTTCGAGGTCCACCGTCACGCCTTGCAGCAGCGAAGAGTTCGACAGAAGCACCAAGCAAATCAGCACCAGCAAAGAAAACCGGTGGCAGTGGCACGGGTGGTGGCGGCTCGTCGGGAAGCACAGATTTCACTCCGATGGCTGTTTCTGTGGCGCCAGAAGAAGCAGAAGATATTCTTGCGGAAATGAGCATTGACAACTGGAGCGACATCCAGGAAGGGTTCGCAAGCGCCAAGTGGATGGAGCGCAAGACTGCGATTGAACAGCTGGAAAGCTTCGCGAGGGACAACAGCGGCGTGATGAGCATGCGAGCGATTGAAGCATTCACGGTGTACATGGCAAAGCAAGTGAAGGACTTCAAGGACAGCAACATCAACGTCTTGAAGAGTGCGTTCGAAGCAGTTGGGACGTTCGCTGAGAATGCTGCCGGCAAATTCCCGCGCGGTGTTGTTTGCCAAGTTGTACCAAGTGCTGCTGACAAAATCAGCGATCGCAAGGCTGCGGAGGCTATTCGCACCATGCTGCTTCAGCTGTGCGAGGCTGTCGGACCTTCGTACGTGCTGGGATGTCTCTTGAACTACACGCCGAACGTCAAAGCCCCGCTTGCTCATATCGAGGTGCTGGTTGTTCTTGCGGACTGCGTGAAGGATTTCGGCATCTCTGTCTGTAGTCCGCGCCTGCTGATCGACTTCGTGAAAGGAGCGCAGGGCTTGGAGTCTTCGAACCCGAAAGTCCGTACCAGTGCAATTGCTGTTCTCGCAGTGATGTACTCTCAGTTGGGACCTGCTTTATTGCCAATTCTGAGCTTGGATAGCTGGAAGCCAGCGTTGGCATCCATCGTTGAGGCCGAGTTCAAGAAGACTGGGTTTGATCCTTCGAGTGCGATGGCGTCTGTCAAGCGGCAAGTGAAGGATGACGAAGACGGAGGAGCGAAGAAGGCAGCTGATCCAGGTGCTCTATTTGGACGTGCTGACATTAGTGGCCAGCTGACGAAAGAGCTGTTTGCGGATATGAAATGCGAAGACGACATTGCTGCGTGGAAGAAGCGATCTGCGGCGATGGACTCGGTGCAGAGCATTTGCGAGTCTTCTGGAGGTGCAATCGAGTTCACGAAACCTGTCCAGGAGGTGCTGAGAGCGTTGAAAGCACGGTTGAGCGACTCGAATGCGAATCTGAAGGTAAAAGCAGCTCAGGTGATTGGCGTTGTCGCGTCGTGCGTCGGCCCAGACATTGGTAAGATGTCGAAAATTCTCGGTGCAAGTCTGGTGAGCGGCGTTTCGGACAACAAGAAGACGATGCAAACAGCGGCAGTTGAAGCGCTCCACAAATGGGTCCGCCACAACAACCAAACGTCCTCGGGATGCATGGAGAGTTTGCTTTCCGCTGTCAGTGAAGGCTTGCTGAACCCCGTTGGACGTGCTGAGCTGCTCGGCTGGGCAGCAGAGCACTTGAAGAATTGCAGCAAGCTGGATCTGAACGGTCTGGTGGCGCCGACCGTGCAGTGTTTGATGGACAAGTCTTCGGAAGCTCGAGAGAGAGCTCAGCTGGTGCTAGCAGAAGTGATCAAGTCTGTTGGGA
Organism: Globisporangium recalcitrans; assembly: GCA_023333815.1. Classification (NCBI taxonomy): domain Eukaryota; phylum Oomycota; class Peronosporomycetes; order Pythiales; family Pythiaceae; genus Globisporangium; species Globisporangium recalcitrans. The sequence continues at coordinate 16,639 of JAASFO010000265.1, forward strand.
AAGACACGGTGTTGACTACAGGTTGCCGCGACATCAAGCCAGCGCAAATGCGAACTCTCCGCCCTCTGATCCAGAAGGTGTGTGACTCGGTTAGTGAAAGCGTCGCTGCTGCAGCCCCTCCAGCCCCGGTTGCTGCACCTCAACTGCCTCCATCAGTACCTGAAACGCCAACCCGAGTGGGGCTGGGAGCATCTCGATTAGCGAAAGCAAGCTCTGTCAAGACCGGTGCTGCTGCGCGCTCTCAACTGATGCGTCCAAGCTCTTTCAGAACAGGAGATACGGCGTCTGAAGGATCGGAAGACGGAGAGCCTTCGCCGACAGCGTTGCTGAAAATGAACAGTTCAAAGAGTGCGCGATTGGCGAGAGGACTTCACAACAAGTGGATCTTTGAGTCGACTTCTGTCACTGAGATGAGCAATCGTAAGGCAGAGGTCGAAGCGGAGTGGAAGCCATTTCTGTCGCCAGAGCTGCACGCGAAGCTGTTCGCGCCTACACTTGAGAAGGGGATGATGGCAGCGGTCACGGACTTGATGACCTGCGCTTCAAACCAGCCAAGGGAAGTCGTTGCTGCGTTGGATCTGGTTCTGAAGTGGTGCACGCTGCGTATCGTCGACAATAATGTGCAAGCACTGGCCAAGCTCCTCGACTTCCTTGTGAAGCTTTTTGAAGTGCTGAAGGGGATGTCCTACCAGCTTGACGATGTCGAAGCCTCGATTTTCCTCCCGTACTTGCTGCAAGAGAGTGGTCAGTCGAAGCCAAGATTCCGAGTGCGCTTCCGAGACATTATGAAGCTGGTCGCTGACGTGTACAGTCGCGAGAAGTACGTAAACTACCTCATGGAGTGCTTCACCGCCTGCAAAAACATGAAGAGTCGGTGCGAGTGCATCGATTTGGTCGAGTACATCGCCACGACGTATGGGTTCCAAGTTCTCGGCAAAAAGTGCGTCAAAGAAGTCGGCAAATACGTCGTCGCGCATGAAAAAGAGCTGCGTGAGAGTGCGATCAATGCTCTGGTCGCAGTGTACACCCGCACGGATGGAAACTTGGACAAGTTCTTCCGCTTCACTGGCGTCACAACACAGCAGGGAATGGATTTGCTGAATGCGCGCATCAAGCACCTTCCTCCAGGCAGCGTTCAGGAAAGCGTCAGCGCTCCATCGCAACCTCAGCAGCTGTCGTTCGGATTTGGAGTTGCGCCTCCATCTTCTCCAGCGATCCAGCTGAACGTCCGAACGGCGATTACACCACTGCGGATGCCGGCGGCTTCAAGTTTCCCAACGCCAGTGTCAGCAGCGAAACAATTCAACAGCAGCTTTGCAGCGCCAGTGGTTCCGTCTTCCGCGTCTCGGATGCCTCAGGATGACGAAGATACCGACATGATGTCACTGAGCATCCAGGACGATCAGGAAGACGATTCGCAGAACTCTATCGAAGGACTTTTGCTCCACCCGATCGACTGTTTGATGACCGATACGAAAGAGATTGTGGACGAGAGCTCTCCACACTATGCTGACGGCATTGACGCGCTGAAGGGTCTGTACGCGATCATCGATCGTCCATCTGGCGAGTCGGAGCTCCAGTTCTTGCGCTACTATGTCAACGACATTTTCATCAAGCTCTGCGACTTGATCCACGCCAGTTTCTGCTCCGTCGAGTCGAAGAAACCACTGGTTATCCAGGTGCTTTCTTTGAGCTTGCCGATTCTGAACCTGCTCCTGAGCAGCGAAGCGACCGAGAGCATCCAGCGGTATGCAGTCGAGCGTATTATTCTGGAGATTTGCTCCAAGATGCTGGATCCAAGAGTTGAGGCGTTTGCCTCGAGGACGAGCACTGCCTCGCTGAACATGTCTGCGATGTCCCCCGAGAAGAGACGCTTTCTGCTGTTGTTCAAGGCTCTCGTCAAAGCGCTGCGTGGTGTGACTGAGAATGTCAAGGCTGGCGAAGTGTATCCGTCGGTGATCAATTTGCTGCAGCGCATTGTGCGGAACGATGTTGGAGACTACAACGCGCGTGACGCGTACAACCACTTGATGAAGACGGACTCACTCGACCAGCTTGTCGGTCGATTGTTGATCCAGATCTCGAACTCGCAAGCGAATGCGCTCAACCCCTTTGAAGGCATCGACATCTTTGGTGTGCTCATGCAGATGCACTCGTTTTTCTCGACACTTCCCCAGACGGATCTGTTTGCGGTTCAAATCGCGAATGACAACATGCAGTCGGCGTTGCGCATCATTGCGGATAGTTTGATGAAGACGCGACGGAGCAGCTTTGAGGCGTCGCTTACAGATCTCCCAATGCCATCGCCAGTTCGAGAACTGCTCACTGGAATGGGATTTTCGCAATCCCAGCAACCTTCAGTCTCGGATGCGTCGGTGTTCAATGGTGGAAGCAACGGAAGCAGTGCAATTGCGCCGGGATACGCTTCTCGTCTCGGCAATGGCTCTTCGCTATCTGCTCAAGCTAGCGCGTCGTCAGGTGTCGATACGGTTACGCGCCGATTGTTTGATGCTGCGCCAGCTGCCGCCGCGACCAATGGCTCCACAGCGGCGCACGGTCAGTCAAGTTCATCCCGCGATAATCTGAAATCCCGAGTGGGGATTCAAAGAGCGTCAAGTTCGTCTTTCGAAGTCGCTGCAACCACCACAAGCGTGCGCTCCAGCTTCACTTCTTTCAACGAGTTTGCAGCGAGCCGGTCGTCGTCAATTTCGACGGTTCGCTCGAGTTTCACTGGATCTGGAGAGACCAACGGCAACGGAAGCAGCTCAAGCGCTTCGACTTCGTCGACAACGCAGTTGCTGCGCGAGCGTCTGGAGAAAGTGCGCAAGTTCTAGATTGGCGCATCGCGACGTTAGCTCAGTGTGGCGATGATAGCGCACACGCAGTAGGCGGCGCGGTTGCCGTGCATGTGCTTCCGAGAGCAAGTGTGAGAAGCAATGTGAATCCGCAAGGACGAGCGCGCATTCTGGCACAGATATGCGCGTGAGACCCAGTTTTTTAGATGACTGTAGGAATCAGGAATCGGTAGTGATGATGATAAGGATGCAAAGCGTTTGTACGAGCTCGACTGACTTCTCCATTTCGAGGTGGGCATGCATGTCGATGGCGGTACAGAAGCGATGCTGGCCGCGATGACAAAGGAAGCGGACACTGCGAACAAATCCCGTGCGCATTTGAGTCCTTAGCAAAGAGGCAGAATCCGTCGAGCGTCTCACCTTGATTGTCCGTCGACGCCGACTTGGGATGCAGGTGCTGATCGACAAAATGCACGTGAAGTCGACGAACTCGAGCTGCTAGAAGTCGTTCCCGTCCACGAGGACCTGAAGTCCGCGGGAGTGGTGGCAGTGAAGCGACAGAGCCTGGGGTCTACTGCGGCTTCCCGCTCTTCGCCGAGGACTTTTCGTTGATCGGTAGTCTCTGCTGCGTAGGGTTGGCACTCACAAGCTCGCGCGGTCGGAGGTCGTAATCGAAAAGAACTCGGCAGATACCGCGTCAAGCAGCATTCTGCAAAAGTCTCAGGTGGGTGAAGCTGCTGCAGTGGGGAGGGCGGTGGTAATGGTCCAAGATGCAGTTGGCACTTGATCCTCTTGAGTGGATAAAGTGCTCTAGCTTGATGTTGCTTGTACGCTCGTGTTCGGTCAACATTCCAGCAACAGGTGGCTTGAATGTTGTGCAATGTTGCTTGGTGAAACTCTCCATGTCGTCTGAATGTCGTCGAAAATGCTGTCAAAAGAGAACGATTGATGTTGCTCGAGCGCCAGTCCTCGGTCAACATTTCTGAAGAAGTCACACCAATACTGATAGCTCCAGCAAGCACAAACGAGACCGACTGACTCTGTGTGCACTATCTTCTCTTCTGACAAGTGCATCGGCGCAGCGCACAATGGCTGTCGCCGCCATGTGGAAATCGTGCTGGAGCGACATGGTAACGCCGACGACATTCATCATTGAGGTAGGTGATTCAGCATCACAGTCATTTATCAGCTAAGACATCACGAGTGTGTCGATGGTGCGAGTTCGTCAGTCTTCGGTTTTATTTGAAATGCACATGTTGCTGGCGAAGACGAAGGAGAACTGAGAGGGTCAGCATTCGGCAAAAATGGGTCACAGTGAGTCACAGTGAGCTGCTGCGCGGTAATTGGCCAAAAGCATGATCGAGTGAGCACCTGCTTAAGAACTGTGAGTTCCCTGCTTCCTTACCAAAACGAAGTCTGAAAGAGAGTCTCTCTAAATAATAACGAGGTAGTCGCCAGATGAATACAAACATCAAGTCAAGTGGGGAAACAGCTTTTGGCCAATCGACTCTGCGTGAACTCAGCAGCTGCTTCTATTGGTCGAAAGAGGTGTAGTGCAAAATGGTCAAAGTGGTTTGTAAATGTTTCGATCACAGTAGGTGTTGGTAAGCAGGATCTGCGACTGACGCACTTCCACATTCATCACCAAACACAATGGTGCGCGCCAAGACGAGAGGCGCCGCCACTGGTGCTGCCTCAAGTGACGCCAGCGCCGCGCCTGCGGACGCGCTCGCGCGCACGTGGACGCACATCCCCAAGCTCGTGGTGTTCGACCTCGACTTCACGCTCTGGCAGCCCGAGATGTACGAGCTCTACGGCGCGCCGTTCAAGAAGAACCCTTCGACTGGCGCCGTGACGGACCGGAACGGCGAAGAGGTGCACTTTTTCCCCGCGGTGCACGCCGTGCTGAGCATCCTGGAGCTCGATCCGCAGTTCAGGCACACGGCCGAAGTGGCGGTGGCGTCCAAAACCACGGAGCCCAAGTGGGCCAAGACGTGCATGCGGCTCATGGACGTAGCTCTTCAGCTTGGCGGTGAGGATGACAACAGTGCTCCTGTTGTCATGAAGTCCTTGCAGAGCATTGTGGACTACGAGGCGATCTACCCACGCAACAAGCGCGTGCACTTTGAGCAGCTCAAGGAGCAGAGCGGCGTGGCGTTCGACGACATGCTCTTCTTCGACAACGAGTACGGCAACATCCGCGACATCAGCAAGCTCGGCGTGGTCTGCGCCTACTGCCCGCAGGGTCTGAGCGACGGCGCCTGGCTCCAGGGCATGGAAGCCTTCCAGCAGGCCAAGAAGTGAGAGTGTGTGTAGAAGTCAAACGACTGTACGTGCATTTGCATATCTGTCTAGTCAAATTGCTTCATCTTCTTCTTGGTTGTTCCTGCTAGCCATGCGAAGCCATACTCAGTTGGTTGCGCATCGTCGTGTACGCGGTGTACTCATCGCGCGAGCTGGCCCTACAGAGCGAGAGAGAAAGCACGAGTGATTTAGGTCGTCGAGTCTTTCGTCACTACGGAATGGCTAAGCTAACCAGCAATAAGGACAGCTAGGTAGCTTCTGTACTTACATGCGCACTCGCTCCAGGAATGCTCGGAACTGCTCGTAGTTGCCCTGGTCCACAAAGTTCCCAGCAACCGCGACAGTCTATCATGCAGGATGCACGCAGAGGACAGCCAGTAAGAATGGCAAAATGCACACACAGAGATCAAGAAGAGAGGCTGTACACGCACAGTGTCCAGGTTGCGCACTTGATGCGGGCAGTCGGCAGGGATAAACAGCACTTCGCTCGCCTCCAGAATGTCCTCAAAGACCTCGTTTTCGTCCAGCAGCGACGTGAAATCACCTGCAGATGCGCTGCAGCTATCTGCTGTCTTCGCTCGCGAGATCCGCGTCAAACCGGTCCTCGGACGGGTTCCCAAGCGTAGGCACGCGATCAAAGAGAGCTGCTCGCGACGACGGCTTTGCGATGATCCAGTGCTTGCAGTCCTGCAGCAGCGCGATTCCCAGCAGAAGCGAGAGTGGTGGTGGTGGCATTGCCATTGGCAATAATGGAGGCGACTGACTCGCTAAGATCGCATTGCTGAGCATCATGTGATCCAAACAGCTCTGAAAGGTCGCTGATGTTGCGCGAAGGTCGCTGGGGTTGCGCGAAGGTCGCACGAACTTCAGTGCATGTTGACCAGCAAAACAAAACAAGACAGGCATTCAATTGGCAAGCATCGCAAATTGAAATTGAGAGAGAGAAGATGGAGCCAAAGCGCCATGTCTCGCGGTGGCACGCGGCACCTGCAGCGCCAGCAGCGACTAGTCATAGTGCGGATGCTGCTGCTGTCCAGGCGCCGCCCGAGGTCTCGCTGCGCTATCTGAACGAGTTCGTGGGCAAACTGCAGTGCGCGTCGGCGCTGCTCGACCACAAGCTCTACCCGGACGCCAAGGAGATCACCGAGGTCAGTCTGACACCACCATCTCTATGGATATGCCTGGCGCTTTTGTTTCGTGTGGGTACTAACGCGTGCGTATCTGTGCTGTGTGTATGTATGTAGAGCATGGGCGTGTTCAATGCTGTGCGCAAGTACATGCTGCAGGACGACCAGGAAGCCGCTGCCGAGCACTTCGCAGCAGCAGGAGACTCGGGGGCGACTCCTGCCAAGGCGGACGGCATCGTCGTCGTGGGTGACGGCAGCACGCGTGAGTGGCAGTAGTGGTATCGCTATTGCGTGAGCCAGCGTCTAGAGTCGTTTGTTCTCACAGTGTTGGCGCCGTCTTGATCTTCGTTGTTGCAGCTCGCACGGCGGCGATGTTTGCGCACCGCCTGCGCCACTGGAAGAGCTACAGCATCGACCCGGCGATGGAGTACCGGTCCTCCGAGGTGAGCTTCACTGAGCCATTGGAGGATTGACCAGCCAAACTAACCTGGAGTGTGCCTTGCGATGCAGCGCTCGCTTGGCTGGGAGACCATCTCGAACCTGGTCGTGATCCGCAACAAGATTGAGAAAGTGCGCATCACGCTCCGTCGCGCGATCGTCGTGCTCGTGCACGCGCACGTGACGCTCGACCAGGCGCTGAGCGCAGTGGACGCCGAGACGATCGTGGGCGTCGCCACGCTCCCGTGCTGCAACTGGTTCGGCAAGCAGGAGTCGCTCTTCGGTCGGCACCCGGACCTGGTCTACGACGACTTTAGCATCCTCTCGGACAAGCGCGAGGTGCGGCTCTGGGTCGGCGGCGAACGTGGTACTAGTGCCAGCAACTCTGAGGAGGCTTCGTCAGGCGGCGTCGTGATCTCAGACGCAGAGGTCAAGGTTTGTATCAAGAAAACCTTCCGCGCTGGCAAAGAAACCGGCAACGCAGATCGCGAAGGAGACAGCACAGTGGCTGTGGTTGAGACAAAGGATCCGAGTGTCAAGGCAGCAGCGGAAGCCAAGTACGCGAAGGCGTTCCGCATCTTCAAGGACCTGTTGGTACTCTCGACAAAGTCTCAAGGTGAGTCAACTTCTTCGCAACCCCAGCAGCAGCAGCTTCCAGTCGAGTTGAAACCCCGCCTGGCGCCAGAGTCGCACATCCTTGTGCTCGATTCTCGTGCAGCCAAGGCGGTTGCGTCAGGGCTTCTCAGTGATGGGCATCGTCACGTGTTCGTCCTAGGCGAGCCGACTGAGATTGTGGTGAGGACTGCCTTTGAAGACAGCGCCGACGACAGCGCATACCAGCAAGAAGCCATGACGGTCCCTCTATTCAAGCTGACTTTGGATCAGTTAGAGCTGGTTGAAGAGCTCCAGGGCTCAATTCGCATCGCCACCAGGGAGCTGACGCTTGAAGACGTCGAGAATGAAGACGACGACGATGTCAACACTGGCTTTGAGGTCACTTTTGAGTCTCACGTGTCGACTTTCGAGCGCATCGACTGCGTCGTCGACAACCGGTTCTTGTACCACGGGTTCCGAGGCGAGAGTCGAAACGCTGCGCTGTTTAGAAAGCTCTGCTCGCTCGTGCATCGCGTCGCAGAGACTGCGAGAAGCGCCAGTGACGACTCGTTATCGTCGTCGTTGATCTGCGTCACGCCGCGCAGGAACTGGCGCAAGAAGGACTATCTGAGCCACGAAGCGCTTGAGTTTGAAGTGCAAGCCGTGTCCGTGAAGCAGCGGATGCCCGAGTCCTGGGATCTGAAAGACCGCTCGAAGCGCGACCAGGAGCTCACGTTCATCTACTGCTGCAAGAAGATCCATCGAGGCGACGCGGATCGCAAACAAGCCAAGGACGAGCTCGAGAACCAGCAGAGCATGAAGGACTCGGTGCTGGCGATGAAGCAGATGATGCAGCAGGACTTTGACTCGGTCGAGAAGGCGATTGAAGAGAGCAGCAGGTCTGGGAAGAACAAGATCCAGGCGCTTTCCGTGCAGCAGGTGATTGAGCTCGCGCCTCGGGCAGCCGAGATCGACGCGAGCGTTGTCGCCGACCGCACGTACGTCCAAGTGCTCGGACAGATCAGCAACGTGCGCCGATACACCAAGGGCATGGCGTTCCTGTCGCTCGAGCCGCCGCACTTCGAATTAGAGGTCGATGCTGAGTCCAGGGGCTCGGAGTTCAATCCAAGGAACCCGCTGCAGGTGTTTCTCCAGCTGCAGGAGCTCAAGTGGTCCGCTGAGCTCTTCCGAGACGTGCTGCTCCTGCTGCACACCGGCGACCAAGTGCGCGTGCTCGGCTTCCTCAAGAAGAGCGAGCGTGGGACGCCCGTGCTCTCGGTCGCCGCGATTTCGTTCGTGCGCGGTGAGTTTGAGGCTTACGACTAGGCGAACGAGGCGAGACCTTGGCGAGGTGAGACTTTGACTACTGTAGAGGGAGTGGAAATGGTTGGTGGAGATTACTGAATAGATACTGTTGCTACACTGAAACACTGACACAAACATGACACATGCTTACAAAACTGAGACTGGGAATAGGTCGGTCGCTAGACACTCAGACGCGAGTACTGGAGATAGCTCGCGTACGGGTAGCTCAGCGCGTAGAGCACGAGGAAGACGCCGAGCGCGACGCGGCTGTAGCCTCCGTAGATGCGCAGCTGCTGCGCGTCCAGTTTCTGCTGCGGACAGAAGAACAGCGCTAGCAAACTCAGCAGCTTGATGCACGTGAGCGCGAGCACCCAGTAGAACACCTTTGCGTTTGTAGTGGCGCTAGTAGTTGAGCCCACTGCCGCGACGTCCTTGAGGTTGATCTGGAGCCCTTGAGCGTCGTCCATTATCGCATCGGAAAGCTGCGCACCGAGCACCTTGACGATCGCCTGAAACGAGCTCAGCAGTCCAAAGATCGTGCCTTCCGAGCCGATCTGCGCCACTTCGATCGTCGGAATGAACGCCGAGAAGAGCAGCAGCACGCGGAACGCGGCGCGCAGCACGCTCAGCACCACTGCGATCCACGGCTGCTGTCGTATGGCATCGAGCGCGACCAGCGAGTTGCCTGCAAAGTACACCAGCGTCCAGGAGACCACCACTCCGGCCGTCGTCTTGATCCAGTTGGCGTTCACGCCAAACCATTTCCACAGTAGCAGCGCGACCACAAACGCGGTGTCGCTGAGCACCGACTGCGTGAGCTTGCCCTGAGCCGACTGCTGGTTCCAGATCGCGAGCGCGCGACCCACGTCCTTGTACTCGAAGAACGAGAAGAAGTAGAGCACGCAGTTGAACGCGATGAGCTGCCAGATCGCCTTCTGCTGCGCGCTGCGCCAGAACTGGCGGCAGGTTTCCATGAACTGGGACTTGGCAGCGTGGCTTCCCAGCTTCTCTTCACGCGCATGGTGGAGCACGAACGGGATCGGCACGAGCGCTAGGACACTTAGGTGCAGGATGAACAGCTTGGTCTGGTTCGGGGTCACGTCGAGCTCGACGTCGTTCTTCTTCGAGTACTGCGCCGAGACGCCGCTGAGCTTCACGAGCGTGTGGGCACAGACCTGAGCTCCGATGCGTAGGATCTGGTATGTGGCGACCAGGCGGCCGCGCTGGTGGAGCGCTTCCTGCTGCGAGAGCTCGACGACGCGGATGTCGGTCGCGTTCGTGAGCACCACGAGGAAGAGCATCGCACCGGTGATGCACGCGATCGCGGCGCTCGAAGGCGGCAGCTGCGAGCCAAAGATCGCTTCGGAGAACTGGAAGAACACGAAGAGCGCGCACCAGAAGACGCTCACAGCCACCCAGCCGCAGAGGATGTATCCGTTGCGGCGATACCGGAACGGCGCGTACGAGTCTGAGAGCAGCCCTAGCAGCAGCACGATGGACCACTGGAGATGCAGGAGATCCTTCAGACCCTGGACGGAGAGCGGACGGATGCCCAGAGCTGAGAACGGAAAGCGCATGAGCACAAACTCGATCGCGACGTACATGTAGCCGGAACACGCGGCCGAGAGCGCGTAGCCATAGTGCTGTTTCGAGAAGAGCGTCACGGCGCCGCCTTTGCGGAGCGCACCGCCGAACGTCTGCATGGCGAAGAAGCTGTTGTTGTGGTTGTCCACGGTCATCATGGGCGTGAGCTGCCGGCGCTGGTGGTAGTGCTGGTAGTCGAGCATTGCGAGGCAGTCCCTATTGGTGGTGTGGCAGCTGCTGTTGAGCTCGTTCTCGTCGAACGAGAGCACAATGTCGGAGGAGGGGAACGTCTGGCATTCCGGTAGCTGCAATAGGCTCGTAGTGCTGATTGCGTCCACGAACAGCGCGACATTCCTGGTGCTGATGTCGCTGCTGGTGCTGGCATCGAGCTGCTTCATGTCGGTCTCGTGCCCTTTTTCAGCAATGACTCTGAGCTCTTGGAGGCTTTCTTCGAACGAGCGACTTGGTGCTGCAGGACTCGTCAGTTGATTCCGACCTCGCCGCCTTCGAAGCAACACTGAAGGCGGATCGCGCTTCGTTCCTCCATAGAGCGTGGTACTGTCCAATGTGTCCACTGCGTCGATTGCTCACATTAGTGTGATTGTGAGTCCATCATCGCACTGAGGAAGCTTCGAAGAAGTGAGACTTTCGCCAGCGAAGTGCCTGAAAAGCAAGCGACTGCTGGTTAGGGCAACAGGACGGACAAGTCAGAGAGAGATGGCTCCAGAATCACACACACGCACGCGAAAAAGACTCGCACGCCACGCTCGACGCAAACAGCTTTAAGGTCGGAGTCACACAGACGACGCAACACGCAACAAGAGACTTCGACTGTCGCGCTGAAATCAAATCAGGAGGAGATGATTGTGTCAGGATGACACACGGATTCACTTGATTAGGGAGTTAGGGGATCTGGCATCCTAAAACCGCTGTTTAGGAAGTCACACACCCTACTTCGAGATGTTTTCTTCAGTCAAAGACACCTAAAGCACGAATCGCACAAATAGCATGGATGATGAAAATAGGGATGATGAAAATCTCTAGCTCGAATCATGGTTTTGATTGGCTGAAATGGATTTGTATGGAAAAACGGACTTTTGAACATTGTGGAAACATGTTGAAGTGCTTCTGATTTAACTCTTTCGACTCGTTCAACTTCACTTCGCGCAGCAGATGGCAGCAGTTGATCCGTTGAGCGCCTATACTGAAGAAAACTAACCGGGATGTGCACTCCATCAGCAGGAGCTCTGTGCGAGCTATGAACGAGCCAATACACTGTTGATTGTTCACTAGAGCCCTTCTTGATCCCCTCACTCTCTCTTTTCGTCTTCTATTGTCCACCTTGCTGGGTTACAAATATTCTTGAGCTTCACACACGCAACCAGTGTCGGATAACTTCAATCGTCCACTGACGAACGTCTTCAGTCATTTTGCTTTTCTGGTGTGCAGTGTCATGACCTCGATCATATCTATCACAGTACATTCGGAGCAGTGGGCAGTTGGTGCTGATCTAAGCTCTTCACCCCTCCACTTCAAACAGTCTAGAGGCGAGGAGTCGGTACTGGGAGTAGGTTGCCGCGGGGTAGCTCACAGCGTACGCCACAACAAACACGATCAGCGCGCACCGACTGTAGCCTCCGTAGATGCGACCAGCGTGTTGGCCGTGAAGTAGACCATTGACCAGGACACCAGCAC
>JAASFO010000266.1:0-28396 GCA_023333815.1 Globisporangium recalcitrans
TCAGGCAAGATGGGTGCTCCTGTCCCCCCACAGAGCCAATTCCTGTTCTTTGATCTGCTGGGAATTCTACCGCCAGAATGCGACTATCATAACAACCGCAAGAGCTCGTCTTTAGAGTTTGCGACGCCGACACTGAAGCGCGAGAACGCTCTCGTTGCGCTGTTTGGGTCCAGTTTCCTGCAGCGGCTCCAGCGAACAGCACCGTGCTTGTGTGGTTCTCGCCTTGCTTGGCTCGTTCGTGTTCCTGATACTGATGTGATTGATGTGCGCTCCTTCACCTCATACTCGACAACGCGCGCGTTCGACGACATCCGGGAGCTGCGCATCGACTCGATCTCCACGAGCTCGCTCGACGACAACTGCTCGCAGCACAGCATCCTGCTTGTAACCATAGAAAGACAGGCACGAGAAACCACTTTTTGGAACGCTACGCTCCCAGTAGAACCAGGGTTGAAATCGTAGCGTTCCAAATGCAACAGCAATTGGGGCTTTTTGTATCAGATCTTGGAACACTATCTTTTGGTCAAATTTAAGAACAGGAGGTCGACTGGGTATCAGACTTTTACAGGTTTCACGGGAAGAAGGTTTTACAGAAGGGAGGGGATTTATGAGGTGCTTCGAGCCGTGTCGACACATGTCGTGTCAATGCCACACATATCGACGCATTTGCGATTGTTGTTATTCTGTCAGGTTTTGTTGCAATGCAGTCGCGAACAACAGATCAGCAGCAGCACAGAAGTGCAAGAGCAGTCAGCAGTGAGCACTCTGGCGACAGCGACTGACGCCCTCCCTTCCTGTATCCACCTGCAGCATAACCCACACGCTTCACGTCCAGCATCCACATCCACGCGCATGTCGGCCATGAGTGCTTTCGTATTCTCACCAAAAGCCGCCGAGTCGCATCGCAGCTCTCCGCGCGCCGTCGCCATGACTAGCAGCTCTACCAGCAGCAGCAGCAGCAACGCCAACAGCGACGAAGACGACGAGAATGACGATGGAGAGGATGAAGCCGCGTGGGCACTGGAGCTCGAGGAGGAGATCGACCGCGCAGGTACAGCGATCTCGAACCACATGCATCCAGCATTCATCTCTATGAGCTTGTTATCAGAAAGACCACCCACGTGGGACTAAACTGGCATTCATTTGTGTACTGTTGGAACTGATGCTGTTATTTCGTTTTGCTGTAGGCAGCAAGAACCCGAGTGAGAATGGTATCGACGACTCGCTGCTGCTCTCGCAGGAGACCATGTCGCTGCAGCTCGCGAAGAAGAGTCCTCCCGGCTACGCGAGCGAGCTGCCGCAGGAAGTGCTGGTGATCATCATGAGCTTCGGGCAAGTCGGTCGCGTCTGCAAGACCTGGAGTCTCGCCATGAGCACACGTGCGTATCCCCTGCTGTATCGACGCTCTATAGCTACATGACGTTTCCCTCCGGTGCTGTTTAGCCGACTGACTGCATTCACATCTTTCTTTCTTTCTTGCATGCGCAATAGTGGCGCGTCGGAAGTTCTCCACGCGGCTCGGTGAGGTCCTGCTGCCCTACACGCACAGTGCGCCGCTCGTCGCGCAGGAAGTCGAGTCCGAGCTCTTTGAAGCCCACGGTCAGACGTGCGTACCGATCTCTCTCTCTCTCTCTCTTTGCAGCTCTTCATTCTCCTACCGTACTTCTTGGTTTGTCTGTGGAGCTAACCCTTTGGCGTTTGCGGCTTGTGTCTGCGGTGTGTATATCTCGCTACGCGCCATTACAGTTTCGCACTACCAAAATCCTACGGTCAGAAAGCCCGCCAGCTTTTATTTAATTTGAAAGACACACGCAACGCCGCGCTACGCGAGCGGCTCCTGTCGGGCGAGCTGCGCGCGCACGCGCTCGTGCGCATGAGCGCCGCCGACATGGCCAACCCGCAGCTGGTGCGGCAGCGGAAAGAGTGGATCAAGAAGCGCACGCACGAGGTGATGCGCGACTCGCGCGAGCTCGATGGGTTCATGGAGTGCGACCTCTTCGAGTGCCGCAGCTGCGGGAGCGCGCGCACGCGGTATCGCCAGTACCGACGCAAGGCGATCGTGGACCGCACGCGGATCATCGTGCTCTGCCTCTCGTGTCCATACACCTGGGAATTGTAACATGCTGCACACAAAGAAATGAATGAATGAAGAAACAGAGAACGAGCGAGTGAAGAGTTTGGGCTAAGGCGGCTGATGCATTTCCTGTGGTTGATGGCTCACATTTTCTCGACTCAAAAGGTTTTGTTGCTTGCCCACGCAGTGGACGCATATAACTTAGTTTAAATTTCACACCAGCAGCAGCAGCGCGCGATGACCAATCGCCCTTCGGTTCTCTCTCTCCTCTGTTCGCTGGAACTGCTGGCGCTTTTCTCTTTATCTCCTCACGTAACTGCAGCAGATGGTCTTCTGGACGAACAGCTCACTTCACTTCAGCAAACGTTGAGGCTGACTACAAAATCTCGACTGTTTGCGTGGACAAGGGGGAGGGGAGGCATTCCAACTCCTCACTCTCCGTCACTCGAGTACCCATCGTCATCGTCGTCGTCATCGGAGCTCGTGTGCGAGTCGTTGCCTCGATCGTCAAAAGTGCGGCCGTCTCGAAGTTGCTGGAGACGGCGCTCGCGGCGCACGCGCTCCTGGTACACCGTCGTGGCGATCGTGCGCTTCGCGTCCCCATTGTCCACGCTGTTGTCGCTGTACGAGATCTGCGTCAGCTTGGGGCACACGAGCTTCCCGATGCTGCAACCGAGCATCTCCATGCTTGCGATCGTGAGGTAGTTCATCTCGATGCCGAGGAAGCGCAGGTTGCGCAGCTGCCCGCTCTCCATCGCGTACAGAATGTGGTGGAAACTCGAGTCCGTGATCGTGTTCCCGCCAAAGCAGAGCTCCACGAGGTGTGGCGCGCAGCCGTCGGCGAGCGCGTGGCACACACTGCGGATGCCGTCTTCGCCGATGAAGTTGCGCCGCAGGTCGAGACGCGTGAGCTTCGGACACACGCGCGAGCGGAGCATCTGCGCGACTTTCGCGGCGCCGTAGTCCCCGAAGCTGTTGCCGGGAAGACAGAGCTCTTCAAGCTGCGGACAGCAGCCCATCATCAGCGTGTTCAGCAGCACGTCCGCCTCGCCATCGGCTTCTTCGTTCGTGAACAAGCACGTGATCCCCAGCCGCGCGAGGCGAGGAAACGCGTTCATGCGAAGCTGCTGCGCCAGCGCCAGCACGATCTGTTCGTGGTCGTCGTGCGTCACCACGAACCGCTGCGGACAGTCGACCGCTCGCATCGACAGTTTCCCGAAAGTCATGCCCGACGACAACGACACGATCTCGAGGTGCTTCAAGTTGACGCACTCGCGGAGGATACACGCGTTGCCGAACCGCGTCGCGAGCGCGATCTGAACAGCATTGCAGCTCAACTGCAGGGATTGCACGAACAGAGGTGCCAGCTCACGCGCCGCGCGGCTGACACCTCGGCAACGCATGATCTCCTTGCCGTCCACGTAACTCCACACGATGCTGTTCAGCTCTTCGAAGCCTCGAAACAGGAAAATGCCGAGATCCACCGACCGCCGAATCCGCTTCACGAGTCGCGCGGCAGGCTTCCCTTCCAGCACCGGCGCGCCAGGACTCATTGTCGTGCGCTGCATCTCATCGGCGCTGCGCTTGTGGATCAGGTACCCGATGCCAGGAAGCGGTCGACCGACCCCTCCCTGGGGCGACACAGCGTCAGAGCTTGGAGGAGATGTCACCGGTACCGATGCAACTGCGTACCCTGAAGCAGGAAACACCGGAGTCACAGGAGTGCTCGACACAGAAGGAGCGCATGCTGACGGACCTCGCGATCTTCGGAGATGCGCATGCCCAGCACCTCCAGCAGAAGCAGAAGCAGTTGATGCAATGGTCGTCGTCGTCGCCACGGCCATCGGGTTTCTCTTCCCAGGCGTGCTTCCCACACTCTGGTCCACATTCTGCTGTCGGATCTTCTTGTTCACGATGCTCGCCGTCAGCGCTTGAACGCGCCGAGAGAGACTGTCCATGTTGCTGTACTCCATCAGCGACGCCGAGTTCATGAAGATCAGCACCTCTAGTTTACGCGCCAGCGCCCATGTCTTAGCAAGCGCCGCCGCGCTCAAGTCTGCGCCAGTAGCACCAGCGTCCGCCGCACTCGCGCCACTGCTGCCAGCGACCAGCTGCGCGTTCCGCTTGAGCAACTGGCCGATGCGTCCGAGGATGTTGCGCCGCTGGATCATGTGCTCGCGTCTCTGCCAGGTCAGCGGCTTTGGCAAGCTCACTGCGCCAAAGAGCGCGTTGTTCGGGTGGATCCCTGGGGGCGGCAGGAACTGGCGCGCGTCGTCTTCCCCATCGTTCGCAGTGCGCGCAGCGGTGTTGTTGTTGTTCGCGTCCATTGTTTCCACGTCTGGATACCGCGCCACCTGCGTTGCCATCTTGTGTCTTGTTCTGCGCGAGCTTCTTCCTACTAAATGCTGCAACGACTGCCGCTCTCTCTCTCTCGCTCTCTCTCGGTGTCTCAAGTCACTTTCTCAACTGGATCTGCTGCTGCAGCTCACCTCACCGTCCTCTGCGCGACTGCTGCTCGCGCCTGTCGATCCTGTTTTCGCGCGCGCGTGCGCTTCGCCCTCACAACCGCGTGTCGACTTCAGCTTCTCGAACGCGCTTCTGCTGGCAGATGATAGAGATCCTCACAGCCTGCCACTTGCTTCCCTCGTCAATGGCTTCTGGAGACTTCCACTGACGCTTGCTTGCTGCGTGCGCTTGAAGCTTCCTCGCTTTCAGTGCTGCTGCGTGGCTATGCGTCTGTCCTTTTTCTGCTCAAAATGGTGCAAAACCTGGTTTGCTGTGTTTGCGCGTCATCTCTCCTCAAGACTCTAAAATGGGAAAAATAACCTCAGATGAGAGCGAGGTTTATTGAGGTGGCTGAGGTTGTTTTGCTCTTTGTTTTCAGCTCACAATGAGGTGGAGAGAAAAAGGAGAGGCGACGCGGTGAGTGTGGGAATGGGAGTCGCGTACCGTGCTGGACCCAATTAGAAGACCCACAGCAACTGACACTCGAAAGAGCAAACTCTTGATGTCCTCTGCTGCTGTGCCATCTCCTCGAGGCTCTCTTGCTGCCTTTGCCATTTGTTACTGCAGTGCTGCTGTCGGCTCGTCTCCATTGCCGAACGCCAAGCATACCCACGAAGCCAGGATTGCAGTCGGCCGTGTTTGGAGCGAACAACACCAGCAGTAGGTGTGCAAGTGCGCTGAATCTTTGCGACCATCACCTCGTGCTTCAAAAGCACCCAAACTTGCGTGTCGCAGTCAAAACAAGCGAGCCGCAAAGTGTAAATGAGTGTCGTTTCGTCAAAAGAAAAGCTGTGAGCTAAATACCGGTAGGATCTTTGTCAGACTAAACTACCGGTATCCCTTTCGAAACTGATTGATATCCCGATGTCATACCTTCTCGTACCAGTTCGGTATCCTGATGCTCAAGGTTAAAGAATATCCAAACCGGTATGATTAGGATTTAGGAAACTTCAAGTCAAACGAACGAAGGCGAATGCGATTTGTGACAGAGAAGAGAAGAAGAGAAGAAGACCCACATCGATTCGCAATGGCGTCGCGCCAAACGCCCACGCGCAGCGCTTCTCCCTCTCCCTCCTTCCGCATGACGCGCGCGATGGCGACAGCGACCGCGCTGCTCTGCGTCGTGACGCTGGTGGTGACGCTGGCGGCGCTCTCTTCGTCTGCGTCTGAGCGGCACGCGCTGCTTCTCCCTGTCACGCTCGCGCTCAACATGCGCGCAGCCTTCCCGTGGCTGCGTGATGCGTCTGCGTTTCGCCAGAATGCGGTGCCCTCGATTCGCCGACGACCAGGTATATACACTGCACAATGCTAAGACGAGTCGCTCTTTTTATTGCTCCGCTCACATGTCTGCTTTTGTGTGTGTGAACGCCATATTCTTCATATGAAGCCGCACTGTCAGGCAAAGCGCTCGATTCGAGCACGACATCGACCGCAGCGGTGTACAACGAGACCACAGCGCTGTACCTCGCGCACGTGACGTCGGTGTCGTATTGCCAAGAGCCGCATATCCGAAACTGGAGCTGCCAGCCGTGTGCGCTAGTGCCGCGTCTGGATGGCGTGAAGATCGTGCACGACACGAAATACAACTTCCAGGGACTAGTCGGCTACAGCGCGCTGTACAATGCGATTGTGGTTGCATTCCGAGGCAGCATGGACATCTCTAACTGGATCGACAACATCACGTTCATCAAGAAGCGCGCGTACAACGACTATCCGAATGTGAAGGTGCACCAAGGCTTCTACTGGGTCTACCGTTCCGTCGCGCAGCAGCTTGTGCCAGATATCAAGACGCTCATGGAAGCGTACCCGAATGCGTCCGTGATGGCCACGGGCCACTCGCTCGGTGCAGCAGTCGCTGCGATTTGCACGTTCGAGCTCGAGTTCCTCGAGAAGATCAAGGTGGAAGCCCTGTACACGTTTGGCGAGCCACGCGTGGGCAACTCGGACTTCAGCGACATCCTGCGCAATTCGAGCATCGACGTGTTCCGCGTGACCCACTTTCGAGACGTCGTGCCGCATTTACCGCCCACGTGGATTGGGTTTCAGCACACGACGCGAGAGGTGCGTGCTGTTCTCAAAGCTAGCAAGCGAGGAGTTGTTGTGAGGGTTTTGTGTTTGGCGCTGACAGTCCCCGGTTATGTTTCTACACTGACTCTAGGTTTTCTACGACGAGTTCCAGTCCAGCTACACGCTTTGCAATGCCACATTCGGCGAAGACCCGTCGTGCTCGAACGCCTGCTCCCCGTTCGGCTGCACGAGCGTCGTCGACCACCTCACGTACCTGAACATCACGATGAGCCACCTCATCTGCTGACCCAGGCGAGGACGATCGCATTACAGAACGAGAAGAGGACATAAAGCTGAGTTGTACACTTGCATGTTGCATGACAAACGCGTGTGGTTCTGCGTAAATGTGCATGCTGGCTGATCATGATTCCGTTTTTCACAGTTCAACTTGTGATGACTGAGCTGATTGGGCAGTTACACCGCAAAACCGACGTTTCAGAGCGAAAAAACGAAAAAATCCAGTCGGTGTGGAAATGGAAAGGATCCAAATGGCCACATTCCTGCCTTTTCGCTTCTGGTGTCTGCGTTGCTCCAGGAAAGACACCCCAGAGCAGTCCGAACCAGATTCAGATGACTGCCATGGTCATGCTCCGAATACGCGCGCGTCGCTTTGTGCGGAAACTCGTGGTCTATTTTGGCATTATAACGTCAGCACAGCGCAGGCAACCGAACGGATGCGATGTATTCCGAGCGCCAAGCTGCCGCTTCTTTCCACTTTTCCGAAAGGACCCAGCAGAGCAAGCGTCTCCTCCCGAGTCTCGAGCCCTCGCGCAACACACGGAAGCCGCCTCTGCCATCTCTCTCCATTGCTGTCACCAGTCTCTTTCTCCGCAACAGCATGGGCAAGTCGCCGGGTCTCAGGCTCCAGGCGTCCATCGTGCAGGACAACGTGCCGGTCGAGGTGGTGCCGGGACTCTTTGTCGGCTCCATCCACGCGGCGTTCAACGCCGACGCGCTCAAGGAGAAGAAGATCACGCACATCCTCGACCTCGCGGGCACATACGCGACGTTCCCGGACGACTTCACGTACCTGAGCATCAGCATTCGCGACAAGGACTACTCGAACCTGCTCAGCTGTCTTCCCATCGCAACGGTTTTCGTCCAAGCGGGGATCAGTGCAGGCGGAGTGCTGGTGCACTGGTGAGTGCAGAGGAACTTGATGTGCTGAGCAGCTAGTGTTTTCTCAATGTCAGCCGACTGACGAGCTGATATGTGTATGCTGGTAATGGATGAATTTTACAGTGCTGGCGGACGATCGCGGTCTCCAGCCGTGGCAATATCGTACCTCATGATCAAGGACCGACTGAGCTATGAGACAGCCGCAGGACACATGAAAGCGTTGCGTCCAGTTGTGTCGCTAAACAATGGCTTTGAGACCCAGCTCAAGTGTCTCGAGCGAGCGAGCTGCAATGTCTTTGACGCGCACCAGCTGCATCTGCGAGTCAAGCTGTCTGCTCTGGTACAACATCGACTCGACGGAAGCTTGGAGATGGCATCGCAGAATAAAAGACGCCAGCACCGTCAACCGATGCTACCGAGAACGCCTCCGCATCCGTCACTCCGTGTTCGCTCTCAGCAACACGAGCACCAGGCGACTTGCTGCGACGATCGTGGGATGCTCGATGGGAACCTGCCGAGCGGGTTCTCCCTCTCGCTCCCGTTCGCGGCGAAGAAGACGCAGTTCATCCCCGCGCTGCGCTCGATGGGCTCGATGTTTGGCTGCAAGTCGTGCGGAGAGCATCTCTTTTGCGCGAGCGCGATCATTCAGCATAGCGCCGAGTCCAGTTTCAACTACTCGAGCGCAGATCAGCTTTCGTCGAGTACTCCGTCAACGCCTCGTGGAAAGCGTGCTGGCGATGTGTGTTTTGACGAACCGCTGACTGGAGAGACTGGGGACGACAGTAGCGCAACAACAGATACTGAACTTTCGATCACGGTCAAGTCGGTAGTCAAGGTGGAGTCCTTGCAGCCTCCACCTGCACCTGCACCAAAAGAAGTCGAGACAAAGAAGAAAACGCCGTTGCTGGCGAAGTTGCGGCTCCGACCTCAGAGTCCGAGTGTGAGTTCTCCAACCGGATCAGCAAAATCAACGCCACGAGCAGCAAGCGGTGGTGCTACATCGTCTGCAGCAAGCGAGTCAACAGAAGCACCTGACGACACCGTCGAGAGGCGTGGGAGTATATTGAAGAGTCTGAAGAAAGAGAAAGCAAAGCAGCACGACGCAAGATCCGAGAAAGAAGAGTGCGGGTCAAAGAGTTCGACTTGTGGCAGCACCGCGAACATCACGACCAGTGCTAGCACCAACAGCAGTAAAGGAGCGGACAAGCTGTGGCGCACGCTGACAGCGTTTGCAGCGACAAAGCGCATGTTCAAAGAGAAGAAGCAGCAGCATCTTCCTCCCGCTGATTCGCCCTCTGTCGGTGAGAAAAAGCGAGTGAAGGCTGCTGCTGCTGCAGATGCTGGCGAGAGCGCACACCAGGATCTCCCACATGCTCTCCTCCTTCGAGAAAATGCTGCGACGTGGGAGCATGGTCTCCGAATGATAGAGAGAGCTAGCGATGACGACGACGAAAGTTGCGAGACGAATGCGCAGGTCGCAGCGCTCATCGCCGCTGATGCGAAAGTGATGTCGATGCTCGACTGTGCAGAGTGGTTCATCGAGCCGCAGGCGTGGTTCATGGACGATCTGATAAAGAGCCACTCGGGGGCTATTCGTTGTCCGAATGGTGACTGCAATGCTGCAGTTGGCCAGTGGTGCTGGGAGGGCTTGAGGTACGAGCGCGCGTTATCGTTTGACGATTGGCGTCCCATTCTCATTTTGCTCACCTCTTGGTACTCCATCCGTGTGTTTGTAGCTGTTCTTGCGGCGGGAAGGTCTGTCCAGGGGTTCAACTGAAGAAGAATGCGATCCAGTCGCTGGGAAACGTGACGACGCAGCTCCGCAAAGATCCGAACGACTGCGCTCCCGAGAGAGACGACTCGCTCTATCGTCGGCACAAGTAGACAATCCAGCCAACCGACCAGCAGCTCGCAAGGACAGCAACGCCATTTCCATTAAACATGGGGAGAGGAATGGAAGCGATGAACATTTGACGAGCTTTTGTGTGTCCTATCCTGTTATTCCGGCTACCTGTGATTACCAGCCGCTTCCTTTTGCTTCATTCCGTCGTGGGAAAGTGCCAAAGCTCACTGTGGTGACGAAGTGGTGGAGATCGCAGCGAAGGTTTGGTTGGTGACGTGGACCGTCGAGGTGGAGTCGAAGAAGCTGGCGGGTTCGCCTTACAGAGCGGTATCAGCACGCTTTCGCCGCTCAATCCGCTTCATCGACAGGCTCATAAGATTGCGAGCACAGATGTTAGCAAACTCAAGCAAATGAGAAACCTGAAAACCAAAATGAGCTACGAGGGAGCACTTGTACCCGATCTCCGGACTCTGGGTGTCATGCGGCATGCCGAGCTCCAGTTCCTCTTCGCACTCCTCCTGTTCGATGCAAGAGCAAGAGTGCGATCATCAGTATTGACTTTCCTCAAGCGAGACTTCCAGGTAAGGAGAAAGAGAGGAACCTGCTGCTGCTCAGCGTCCGCGGACGCGCGCAAGAACTGAGTCCTGAGCGGGGATCCGCGGCTCCTGACTGGCGATGATCCCTGGCTTCTATAGACTGGCGATACGAGAGGCACTACTGGCTTTGGCTCCGGCTGCAAAACGAAACTCGGCTTCACATACGCACTCTGTTTGGGGGTGCAAGTGGATGGTTTGGTCCGCGGCATGAGCGCAAGGTAGTGCTTTGATGAGCCCGTCTCCATGATTCAGTCGCACGCACCTGCGTAGCAGCTCGCCGCTCTCTCCACGAGTGGTCAATCTGCAAATCCAGGCGCGCAAAGAGGTTCATTAGCCACCAACAGGTCCAGTCATACTTGTCGAAGGATAGATCGAGTGGTTGGCAGTGATACCTCGGAGCCGAGTCGCTGCAGCGTTTCGATCGACTCGTGGAACTTGCTGCCAGCACGCGCTCCAGCGTTCTGCTCGCTCTCGCGCAGCAATGTCTCAAAGATCGACGGCACGTTCGTGAACGAGTAGGAATACGTCGCTGGGGCTACTGACGGCGCGACGAACTTTGGTGGCGATCCGTGCGATGGACCTCCCATCGCGCAGCTATTCGCGCCAGCACCATTGTTGACATTGTGTTGCTGATCCGCAAAACCATTGTTGCTGAGCGGATAAGAGGATGCGCCAAAGCTCTGGTGGTGTCCGTACGGCTGACTTGCAGCCCAACCCGACTTGGATCGTGAGCCGAGGATCGCCGTCGAGTGGTGCATCTCGGACTCGGTCTGCGGGAATGACGAGGCTCGCGTTGGGGACTTGCCAGGTGAGTACTGCCGCGGTTGATACTGCTGGTGCTGTTGTGGTTGCTGCTGGTGGTTCATCGCCATATTCGGGTCGGGCATCATTTGCTGTTGCTGTTGAGGTGGCGGCTGTTGCTTCTGCTTTGCGTTGGCAGCCCTGGCGCGGTCCTACACGCACGCACGCACAGCTCCTGGTCAGCAATATGAATCGCCACCGCCACTACAGTAGCGGCCACTAACAGCTATTGCAATAAACAGCGAACCATCATCTCGCGCTCCATCTGCTGCTCGTGCTGCTTTCGCGCCTTTTCCTGCTCGGCGGCGGCATTCTTCAGTCGGATCTGAAGAGATCCATGGAGACTGTCAGTGTACCCATTCCTCTGCTGCACCACCCTTTTCGTATTATTCACCACATGCATCAGCTACCTGCTCCTGGAGCTGCGCCGCGTAGTCGCGCTGCTGGTTGAACTTCTCCTCGCGCTGCCAGTCGGACGCGCCTGTGAGCACGTTGCGGCGCGGTGCAGCCATCTTTCACCTCAGTCAACACACACACACACACACACTTGTGTGCGTCTCTTCGTTCGAAGCGAAGTTCATTGTCTCCATTTTGACATTTTTGTTTGTTTCTGAAACAATGTTCTCGCCAATCGAGAGCAGCAGCGAAACTGAAGCAAACGAAAATACCCTTTCTACACAGCATTTCATTGACACACGAGTGGTTCGTGCAAAATGGCAATAACGGATTGACATCCACACTCTCCTTCGCAGTTAGGACGAGGCGCAGGAGCTCGAAGGTGGGCGTGTTTGCATGCGCATCCGTGCACGCGTCTCCTCCAAGGCAGGTGTCCGTTGACAGCAGCTCTCTGCACGAGTGACCTGGATCCGGAAAGAGGAGGACTCGCACGACTCGACCCAGATCGGTTGGAGTGAGACGCTCGTATGCTAGGGGTCCCCCTCAGCAACACTCTCGACCAACTCTGAGGTGTGAAGAGGAGGGTGTTGGATGGGAGTCTTTTCATCGAGTCGGGGTCCAGACTGTGGGCACGATCGAAGATGTCATCGCAAGCTCGGAGCTCAGCAAGCAGTGCTTCTGCTTCCAAGCGCTCAACTTGTTCACAAAAGTACGCGTTTTGTAAGTACGATGGGTTGCAAATGAAGAACTCGTGTGACTTGCGCTCACTATGGGAGTGGGTTCTTCATCTGCAACTCGTCATCGCTGCAAAGGAAGAACGCACTCGTAGAGAAGGGGACAACATGTGGAGCGCGCGACAGCTCGTGCGCAAGACGCTGGCGCCTCTGCGCCTTCAGCAGCGCTGCATGGGGACCGCGGCCGCCGTCAGCAGCAGCGCGAGTGTCTCCAGCAGCAAGACGCTGCCGATCATTTCGCTCGACGACCATTCGCACGGCGACCAACTCGCGCAGGCGTTCGAAGAGTACGGATGCTGCTACCTCACAGGTGAGCTGCACCTTATTGCGACTGTCTGAGTATGCACTCAGTAGTGTATGTGGTCTGCATGGTGTCGCCATTAATGGCCAAATGGGGTGATGTGCAAATAGGTCACGGCATCACGAGCGCATTGGAGAGCGCGACACTCGCGAGCGCGCAGAGGTTCTTCTCGCTGCCAGAGCAGCAGAAGGCGGCGATCCCGGTCGTGCAGAACGGTCAGGGCTTCACGCGCGGCTACATCGGCATCGGCAAGGAGAGCGGCAGCGAAGAGCGCATTGAGGTGAAAGAGGCGTTCTCCTACGGCTACGAGTGGGACGCAGCAACGACAGCATCCGAGTCCACTGCGTTCGCAAACGGACTCCAGGGCTTGAACGTGTGGCCGCAGGAGCAGCAGCAGATCGCCGAATCGCAATGGACGGACGCGAACCGCGAGACGCTCAACCAGTTCTACGCGCAGATGGTGCAGGCGTCGCGCAGCGTCTCGAGGCACTTGGGCAAGAGTCTGCACGCGGACGCGAGCTTCCTGGACAATTTCTGCCAGCAGGGCGACACGATCTCCATCATGCGCGCGTTCCACTACTTTCCGTACGCGAAATTCGGCCAGCCGGCGCCAGAGGGCTTTGAGTTCATCGGCTCGAGTCCGCACACGGACTGGGGCTTCTTGACGCTCATCCTGCAGGACCACGTGGGCGGACTCCAGATCTTCCACAAGGACGAGTGGATCGACGTGCCGTACGTGCCGGGCACGATCGTCGCGAACGCCGGCGACTACCTCTCGCTCATCACCAGCGGCAGGTGCGTGTCGCCGATCCACCGCGTGATCGCGGACGACCGCGAGCGCTACTCGATGGTGTTCTTCTACTACCCGGACTTCGACGCCGTGATCCCGTCGCTGCAGGGCGACCGCATCGGCGGCAACCGCGGCGACCAAGTCAGCAAGTTCAACAACCTGCTCGACGGCACGGTCAAGAAGGTCGACGGCTGCTTTGGCGACTACATCATGGCGAAGTGGGCGGGCGTGCAGCGCTAAACTACAAGGAGTGGAAGGTGTGCGTTCGTGCGCACATAGTAGACGTTGAATGGAATAGCATGGCATGGCAGCAATGACGTACGCCTGGGTCTTTCTCTATTAGTTGCTGCTCTTGCTGCTGGTGTTCTCTGCGCTGTCCTGCTGCTCGTGCGCCGCCACGTTGGCCGCCCACCGCTCTCTCGACTCCTGCGGCATCACGGCTTTGATGCCCTCGACCAGCACCTTCTCCTTCCGCAGCTCCTTCTAAAGATCCATCGGAACAGCATTCGGCATGAGCACACCATTGCATTATGTGCACTACTGAGCAAACCAGCCACCAGTAATAGGGACGCACCATGAAGCAGTTCCAGTACGCAGTGTACTCTTCGCGGCAGCCCGCCTTGCCGTCCGCCTTTTGCTGGAGGAACGAGTCCTTGTACCACTGGTCAAAGCACTGCTCGTATCTGTTCAAAGTGGTCAATCGAGTCCAATGGATATGACCACACACAGCGATACGTATCAAGTAAACAGTAGCAGCAGCACAGAGAGAGAGCGCTTGTGTGGGAGCGACCACGTACGCCGCCTTCTTCTGCCAGCAGCCGGGCTCCTCCTCCTGCTTCTCTCGCGCGCTCGCGTCCGCCATCTTCAGCTCGCTCTCTTGATCTCTCGCTGTTTTTCTTGCTTTTGACAGAAAACTGGATGATAATGACGCTGTCACTGTAGAGGGAGGCTCTCTAATACAGGCAAAGCACTTTAGGAGGAAGGTGCTGTACACATTCCCATTTTCCACTTTTCATGCTTTTTTGTTGTTTTTGCAAACTCTGGAAAATAGGGAAACCTGAAAAGATTGGAAGCAAAGAAGCAAGCGACAAGATGGAGGCGCTGATGCGCGTGATGGCCGCCAAGAAGCGCGAGGTGTCGGCAGTGCAAGCCGAGAAGAAGCAGAAGCAGGAGAAGTACCTGCGCCGCGCCGAGGTGGAGACGATCCTGTTCGAGGCGGAGAGCACAAAGAGCGACGCGCTCAAGCAGCAGCTGAAGCAGGCGAAAGCCAATGAGACCCAGATGAGCGACGCGCTGCAGGCGACCAAGAAGCGCAAGCTGGACGGCGAGTCGCAGCAGCAGCAGAGCAGTACAAGCGGCAGCAGCGATGCGACGAGCAGAGAAGAGCAGAGTGAGAGTGCGACGTTCACGCTGCCGTGGGCGGACATGAAGAAGCGACTGCGCGAACTTGGCGAGCCGATCACGCTCTTTGGGGAAACCGAGCGCGCGCGCATCGACCGACTGCGGAAAGCCGAGCACGACGCGGCGTTCCGCCAGGAAGACGAGCTGGAGGAGGGGCATCGCATCCGCAACCGCTTTGTCGGACACGGCGAGCAGGAGCAGCAGGACGCCGAGAACGCGGACGACGCGGCAGACGACGCCGAGGACTTCGACGACAGCAGCCGACGCGGCAATGCGACAGACCAGGGAAAAGCAAAGAAGAAGAACGCAACGCTGGGAGAGCACGGAAACGAGGAAGAGGACGAGAGCGATCTGGACAAGCTCGTGTACCGCTTCTTCAAAGGCATGCTCCAGTCGTGGGAGAAGGACCTGGCGGACCGTCCGGACCACGTGAAGCGCACGGCGCAGGGCAAGATCGCGACCAAGACCATGAAGCAGTGCAAGGACTACATCCGGCCGCTGTTCAAGCTCTGCAAGCAGCGCCAGGTGCCGGACGACATCCTGCCGAACCTTGTGGAGATCGTCAAGTTCTGCAGACAGGGCGAGTTCGTGATGGCGAACGACGCGTACATCAAGCTGGCGATCGGCAACGCGGCGTGGCCGATCGGTGTGACGATGGTCGGCATCCACGAGCGCACGGGGCGAGAGAAGATCAATTCGAACAAGCAGGCGCACGTGATGAACAACGAGGCGCAGCGCAAGTACCTCACGTCGGTCAAGCGCCTCATCTCGTACGCGCAGTCCATTTCGAACGTGCTGCCGTCGAAAAAGGTCGTGTCGTAAAAGTATACTCATTGGAGAAGAGAGAGCGTTTTCAATCGCACCATCTTATATAAGCCGCGTACTAATAACAGGGAAGCACCATGCACACACACACACATGACATCCATCCAATTTGCGCTGTTCAGTTGCGTCTTGCATTTTTGTTTGTGTGCTTTTATCGTTACTAACTATATTGCTGCTTAGTTCGGCTCCTGCTTGACGAAGTGCCCACCAGCAGCACCAGCAGCAGCAGCACCTGGCGGACCGCCTCGCATCATTGGGAACCCACCAGGACCGCCACCTCCGCCATGAGGTGGAGGACCTCCGAACCCTCCCTGTGGACCGTGGAACTGGTGCGCGAACCCACCTCCGTGGAAATGCGCGACCGGTGGACCCGGACGGTGCTGCGACTTCTGCGCGAGGAACATGCGGTACTCGTGGTGGATGCTCGCGAGCAGCTCATTTGTGAGGTCGCGCGCGATCCGGAAGCTCCGTTCGTTCTCCGCTGAGACCAGGATCATGAGCGGCTCGGCCATCTCTTCAGGACCGCCTTCTTTCGACCCAGACCCACGTCCTCGAACGCGAATCTTGGCATTGCCGCTCGCTTCCATGCTGATGCGCTTCATGTTGGATCCCGAGTGGCCGATGATCCGGCGGGTGACGCTGAACTCGTTGTCGTTCTCAATGCCCACGACCAGTTTCTCTAAAAACGCTGGTGTATTCGGATCCTTTGGAGCTCCCGAAGACGAGCTGCTGGCTGACTGTGGTCCACCTGAAGCGCGAAACGACGGATTTGGTCCGCTCATGCGCGGCGGCGGCATTCCCATCCCAGGCATCTGCTGCTGCTTTGGAGGTGGGAAGACGGCTCCGCAGCGCTCGGCAAACAAGTCGGCGAGTCCCTGAGTGACGGAGAGCGTCAACGCTCCGATTCGAACTCCACGGTCGCCCGTGATCTGCCTCACTTGCGGGTCTGCAGTCGGAATCGCAGGCGCGTTGAGCATCACAGCGAATCGAGCCTGAACCGGGAACGGCGACGGCACTTGCGGCGCGTGGCTGAAAGCACCTGGAACCAAGTTCACCACTATCGGAGACACAGCTTCGAAGATCCCCAGCACGTGGCGGTCCGACATGTTCAAAAGGAACAACGGCGTGCCCGGCACAACATGCTTCATCGCCATCTGCTCCTGATCCTTCGCCAGACCAAACACCATCCTCCCAAAGCATTCGTCGATCGTTGTGTTGTTGCACGCAAACACGAACCCAGGCATCGACACTTTCCAGCGCGGAGTCGGCGCTCCGCCGAATCCCGGTCCCCCAAACACGCTCTCTGCTGCTTCGCGTCGTCGAACAGCGAGCTCTTCCGCGCCGCCAGGGAGCTGCTGCTCGTCTTCCACGGACTTGTAGTGCAGCTGAATCTGCGCTTGGTTGAAGAGCAGTCTCACGAGAGAGTGACCCATGTCGGCGTCCAGCTCTTGACCATTTGGACTATGGGTACACACATACACATCGCATTGCTGGTTAGACAGACCACGTTCACTTTCATGCAACAACAAACAGTGCTCGCATGTCAAAGACACACGCACCATTCAGGGACAGGCAACTGCTTGTTCTCAAACTGCTGCAGTCGCTCCCAGGGACACTCGCAGATGCGAAGCCACTCGATGCCGAAAGCGCCAGACCACTGTGCTTTCCCCTCACTTTGGTACGGGACAACACCTGCAGACAGATCCTCTCCTTCCTCCGAGCCTGCACTGATCATCGCTCCTGGCGCGAGCCGCGCAACGCCCTGGAAGTGCTTGCTTGGACCCACTGTGACGAACAGAAAGACATCGTCGGAAGTCTCGGACGCCACTTTCAGCTGCTGCTGGATCTCTTTCGGCGCAGACCACTGACTGAAGTGCACCGAGTGGGCTACATTGTGATAGCTCTGCGACTGGAGCAGGAAATACTTGCACAGCTTGTTCTCGTCCGGCAGGACAACGGGAGGCGGCTGCGCGCGTTCATTATTGGCAAAACCAGCTCCGGCGGCTCCGCCTGCTCCTCCTCGCGGTCCGTGGTCACCGCCGCTCTTGCCGCTCATTTGCGCCTCTCTCGGGTCCTTCTCCCCCTTCGGGAACGGTCGCAGCTCCTTCTCTCCGTGCGCAAAGTGGCACTCGTCTCCGAACGGACAGCTCCCCTGCTTCTCCCAGTGCTTGCAGATCGCGATCTTGTAGAACTCGTTCACCGGCTGCGCCTTCCGTCTCTTGACGTTCTCTTCGTCCGCGACCTTCGACTGCAGCGAAAAGTCCGCGGTCTCCGGACACTCTTCGCGCGCCAACTTGATGTGTCTGTTCATTACAAGATACAGCGCATATGATGAGCGTAAAGTACGTCGGTGCTGCCTGTCAGCACCACAGTGAGTAAGCAGCGATAGAGAGAAACGCACCTGTAGCGGCAGCTGGAGCCATGGGAGCAGAAGCCCTGCTTGTAGAACGCGCACTCGACGCGCTCCTCATCGGGGACGTGGCGGAACGGACACTCGGGCACTTGGCACTCCATTCCCCAGCGACACTCGGGCATTTTCGACATGTCGTACTATAACAGAAACAACAGCAACAGACGCGCGCGTGTTGGTTCCAGAGCCGCCATATACGTCATGGGAGGCGCCCACTACGCATAGCTATGCATTACCTGATGCAGGAACTCGCAGTTGTCGCCTTTCATGCACAGCGCGCGCAGCCAGTGGCGACACACGACGGTGCCGCGCTTGAAATCTTTCTTCCCGGACGACCCGCCGCCGCCGCCAGGACCCGAGTCGCCGTCCATCCCGTCGTCCCCGTCGTCCGGCAGCAGCATCTCGAAGTCGAACGCGAGCGAGCGCTCCTCTTCGTCGCGGCGCAGCAGTCCCAGCACCATTTTCGCTTTCTTGCTCTTCCTTAGTGCTGTTTTGTCAAATGCTTTTTGGCTTTTTTGCTCAGCACTTTTGACTCCTCTAGCAAAACATTTTTCCCGCTCGAAGCAAAACACTTTTTCCATACTTTTTGTTGATTAGTTTGAAAACGTATTTACAAAATAACGAAATAACTGAGTTTGAACGAAGCGACGCGCACTCAACCAGATCCTGCATTCGCCACACAAAGCAACAGCAACAACCGAGCAAGCGCGGAGACAGAAAGCGACGTTCATCTAGTGGACAGGAAGACAGCAGCGGCAGCGGCGACAGCAGATCAGAAGATGATCTCTCTGCTGGAGAGAGAGGCGCGCGACCCGGTGGAGGTGCTGCGTGTGAAGCTCAAGGACTCGACGGACACGTCGCTGCTCAACTCGCAGCTGCTGCAGGAGATCAAGTACGACTACCTCGCCAAGCAGAACAGCACCAAGGGACAACTGGACGCGTTCGTGCAGGCTCACGTGGACGATATCGAGCGCGCGAGTACGCTGCTCGAGGTCGGCGACACGGTCTCGCAGATCGTCAAGAACCTCGAGAGGCTGAGCCAGAACTGCCGCAAGATGAACGAAGAGCTGGGCGAGAAGAAGCTCTCGTCCGACATCAGCATCGCGCGGCGCAACCTCAAGGAGCTGGAGCACCAGGTCGTGTTTTACGAAGAGATACCAGCCAAGGTGGGGTGCTGTTTTGTGTGTGTGTGTGTGTTCGCTGACCACTGATCTGCTCACTACATCATTGCGTGAGAGCAGATCCAAGAGCTCCACCAGCTGATGGATGCGCGGGTGGGGGAAGTTGTGTCGGCGTACGTCAAGTGGCAAACGTTCGACGACTGGAGGCAGAGAATGCTGCAAGAGGTGGGCTTCATCTCGCTCATTCTGCTTCTTTGTGCGTGAGCGAGAGAAAATGCACATGCTGATTGGTTTGTGTTCTCTGCTGGTGCAGCTGAGGCTGTCTGCGACGGACAAGACCGACGAACTGGGTCACACGTGAGTACAGCGGCACTGGAAGCTCGTTTTCCCTGCCGATTATCGTTGAGCTCACCCCCGTGCGGCTTTCTTGACAGCAAAGCGCAAGCGCGCATCCTCGCGTCTATGGGATCTCGCTTGGAAGCGATCGAGAGCGTGAACAGTCGCATCCTGAGTGAAGTGTGGGGGTGCATGCACCACTGTGTGGAGATCGCGCAGTTCAACAAGAAGCGGCTCGCGGACGCGTTCCACATCCTCGATCTCATGGAGAAGCGGCGCAGGAAGCTCGCGGACTCCAAACGAGAGCACCTCGACAACACCCTGAAGCCAGCGCCAGAGATCCACATGCCGTGCTTCGAGAAATGCAAAATCGAGATCTCGACGTACTTGACCCGCCGCGCAGACGAGATGTTCCGCTTCGCTGAGAAAGAGTCCGAGCAGAAGAACCAGAAATCCCTCGACACGATCCTGAATGCTGCGAACCACCTGCTCATGGACCTGGAGATCGTCCAGTCCGACGTCGTCGCCTGCTTCCCGAACGAGATCGACGTCATGCAGCTCTTCATTGCCACTTACAACGCTGTGCTCGAGAACGAAATCACCAAGATCTGCACTCGACCCGACATCGGCATCGCGCACCGCCTCCAGCTCGTCCAGTGGATCGAGTACTACAACTCGGAGATCATCAAGTACAAGCGAGCGAGAGCGTCCGGGGTGCTCGACCAGACGTCTCAGATGCTCATGAGTCTGTACTTGGACCAGATCCAGAGCCAGATCCACACGTGGGTGACAAATATCTGGAACCGCGAAGAAGAGCGCGTCATTGGTTCTCACGGCGAGCTCCAGTCCACTCGTCCGAACGACATCATCAACATTCTGAAATCGCAGATCTCGATCGGACAGGAATGGCTCACCGGGAGGTTGGTTGGGCGGGTCGTGGTGGCGTGTTTGGAAGCACTGATGGAGCAGCTCAAGACTCGCTACGAGAGCTTCGCTGCGAAGAAGGGGGAGGTGGACGTCGAGAGTCTCTGCTCGTTCATCAACGACGCGGACGTCCTTCAGGTACACAAGTCCATGTCTTTGATCTTGTGAACCTTGGTGTATGCGTGTGTGGTTGTAACAAGATCATTGCACCTGCTGCTGTAGTCGAAATGTCCCGAGCTCGTGGAAGAGATCTCGTTCGCTGAGCGAGACTCGGAAGAGAAAGAAGCGTTCGACATCTTCATGGGCGACGGACTCGACACGACGTCCACTGAGATCGTGAAGCTCGGCGTGTCCACGTCGGAGCTGGTCGTGCTCAAGATCTTCAGCGAAGTGGAGCACGTGCGTCTGCTCTTGCGGTTACTGCAACCCGTTTGCAGGCAAATTGCATTTTCACTGACGAGCCCGATCTTCACGCGTTCTATGTGTAGGACACGTCTCGCCTTTGGTTCTCAAAGAAGTGGGACGAGAGCGAGCCTGTGGTGGAGAATCTGCTGGCGACACTGGAGGATTACTTCACAGACCTCCGGAGCTGGATCAGCGGCTCGTTCTTCTTTTCCAAAGTGGTGCGCCTGTGTCTCGACCAGTGCGCCAAGGAGTACACGGAGCGGCTTTTGCTGCGCACGCATTGTATCGCCAACGCTCAGGCGACTGCTTCGGTCGTTGAGAGCGACTTTGCCGTATGTAGAGCGGACGCGGTGCAAGGAGATCTCGCTTTTCGGTTGTCTAACTGCCGCTTTTCGCTTTGCCTTTGCAGAACTTGGTGGATTTCTTCGGCAAGTACGCTGGCGAGCTACGTCGCGCTGGAATTCGGTCAGTGGGTGACATCAAAAAGGAGTTTGCGAGCGTGCAGCTGATCAGCGACATGTTGAGAGCCTCGCTCAATCCGAGTGAGCCAGAGCCTCCGTGTGAAGACAACCAGCGAGAAGTGATGAACCAAGTGAAGAAGCTCTTGCGCTCGACGTCCACTCAGGAAGCCAAGGTGAACGACGACAAAGCCGCGAAACAGGCAGCGAAGAAGAAGTCCAAGATCAAGGGCTTTTCCTCCTCCAAGGCGGACAAAGAGAAGGAGAAGAAAGACAAAAAAGACAAAAAAGCAGCGAAGAACCTTGAGCCAGCAGCAGTCATCGCGAACGACAAGAAAGAGTCGAAATCCAGAGAGAGCTCTTTCCCAGAAGCTCATTCCGCGGACCAGGACGGCGGCTTTGAGGTCCAGAAGCTCAACATGGCGGACTTCCTTGGCGCTTAGAGTCGCGTCTGTGAGTGTTTTACAGCTCCTGTTCCGGTTGAGCGTTTCCCAGCGAGACTTGTGTTTTCGCTTTCGTCTACAGATCTCAATTCAGTTTCTAAAATGTGAACATTGGTGCGGGGAGTGGATGGTCGGTCGGATCATGCGTCATGGGCATTCGATCGAGTCAGCAGCCATTTTCGTGTACCCATTTATCGGATGGGTACGCAAACATTCCAATGCAGAATGCGTGCAGTGGTTCCGTCTCAAACTGACACGTTCAATCGAGTCTCCCGATAGTAAAGAGTCGTTGTCCATTATAAGTGTTGTTCCAACATTGTACAGATCCGCCTCTTCCGCCTGCACTGCTGATTCGCTGGTTGGTGTCTGCACTGCCACTCACTCATCAGTATCCCCACCAATACAGCGATAATCACGTCGAGTAGCGCCGGTCCTTGGGCTGCCGCTGCCGCCCCAGTATCCGCCCCAAGTGGCACTTCCGTAGCAACAACAACAGCGCTACAGCCAGACCCAGCGCCACTACCACCACTCCCACGATGATCCACACGCTCACCCCGCTGCGCGACTTGGCTTTTGCCTCCATCGCCGCGATCTCTGCCTCCTCCGCTTTCGAGAGCAAGCTGCGGCCTTCAATCGAGAAATGGATCGCGCGCTGCTCGATCTGCGGGTACTTGGTGCTCTCCAAGCTCTTGATCACGTACGGCGCGGGGTCGCCTGCGGGCGTCTTCGGGTCGAGCAAGAAGCACATGTTTTGCCCCAAGCGGTGGCGCTTGCACAGCACGCGGTACTTGTCAAGGTGGGTCTTGATTGAGGATGCATCGCCGTCGCCGCCTGCGAACTTCTGATAGTGCGTGATGAGCACGCGCTGGTCGCGAAGACCGCTCAGCTTGGCTTGGTTGCGGTGGAGAAACACAAAGTCGCCCTGATGGTCCTGCTGGATCATCGCGAGACCGCAGAAGAAGTCCTCGTGCTTGTCGTAGAGACCGCCGAGCGCGAGCAAGTGCTGCCCAAAGTGAAACGGCGTGGTCGTGTTGAGCCACGCGAGGCGGAACAGGTCCTTGTCGCCGTACACGAGCTCCCAGTCCGTGAGCAAACGCGGCTCGTGCGCCGCGTAGAACATGAGCTTGTTGAGCGCGCTTCTGCTGCGCGTGCGGTTGATCAGCAGCTGCCCGCTCTCCTGCTCAAACATGTCGATGAACGGCATGTCGAGCAGCTGCCAGAGCGCGCTCTGCTGGTGCACGTTGAACGGGTTGTCGAGCGCCGGCTTCCAGAAGTCGGGCCAGAAGACTGTGCCGAACTTCACAAACTCTGGCGACTCGAAGAGGTACGTCGGGTCCCGCAGCGGGATGTTGTCCGAGTCCAGGAAGAGCAGACTCTCGAACTGCGTGTTGTAGACCGCGTACGGCTTGGCGTGGAACTTGGTCGCGCTCGGGTCCTCGATGACGCGCACGATCGCGTTGTAGTTGCGCGAGAGCTCCACGAGGACCGAGTGGGTCTCCCGCATCTCGAGGCGGTCGATCCAGATCTCCACGGGCAACGCGCAGCCGTGATGCCGCAGCATCCGTACAATCGCGTACACGCCCGCGATCACCTTCGGGTACGCGATCATCACGATGCCGCGACTAAAGTCTTGCACTGTGGGAGCATCCTTCGCGTTGGCTTTCAATGCAGGCGACGGTGGAGGTGGTGCAAGCGGCGGCGGGTGCTGGTACTGCGTCGCGCGGATGCTAAAGTCTGTGAACAGCCTTGCGTCGTTGCACGTGAGCGTCGGCACTTTCTTCCACCACCAGGAGCTGCACGTGGCCAGCATCACGCGGAAGACCTCGCCGGACGTGCGGTTGCGCACTTCGCAGAACCCGCTCACGCGCGGCAGCGGCTGGTCGCACCCGCGGTCTCGAGAGACGTCGCGTGGTCCGTGCGGATCGCAGCTGCGCGTCGCGCGCCAGCCGAGGCACTCAAAGTCGTCGTCTTGCCAGATCGCGCGCGGTTTGTCGCCCGTGAGGTCCACGGTGTTCAGTCGCGGGTCCGCCGCCACCGAAGCACCCGGCGAGACGCCTGACGTGAGCACGTACATGACGGTCGAGACGACGGTCGAGAGCACCAGGAGCGCCGCGAGCGGCCGGAGACGCTGGAGCAGCCCTCCATGCTGCATGGAGACTGTCATCGCGCTGTTGTAGGATTGATTATGTGACTGTGCGAATGAAGCAAGCTGGGTCTAATTCGTCCTATCAAATGCATTTAGCAGTGTTTCGTCCAATCAGACGCAAGTGCTCTTTCTGTTTCTGTCGAGTGTGTGCAGGCAAACAGGTGACGAGATCCTGAAGCAAGCTGGCATGTTGAACGCGATGAAATGCCGCTTGATGCAGTCCACTGAGTCGCTCGCATTGACGATTTCAACATGCGATTTATAATAAAGAGAGATGCAAGGTTACCACGGGTGGTTTGTGTGGCTATGACTGTACGACTTACTACGAGACGGAGAGTGCTTGCAGACCACACTTTCGCTGCGCTGTCCTCCTCTCTTGTGTGGTTGGTTGTCTGTCCGTATGACGCGCTGCAAATCGCACATCATACTGTTGCTAGCTGGCTGACTAGCTAGCTGACTGGCTAGCTGACTGGCTGGTGGTCGTGAGAGCCGTCCCACTTACCGGCCCGTGAACGACGGCTGCTTCGGCTGCTGCTGCTGGTACGACGTGTTGCTGCTCGCGATGCTGCCGATGCCGAAGCTGCCACTGCCCACGGGGAGCATGGACGCCATGTGGTGGCCGCTCAAGAAGCACTTGTCGCAGATGCGCTGCGGGTCCACGAGCCCGAACTTGGGCAGCGCCACGCGGTTCGTCGAGTGCGCGCCGCACACGCTCTGGCCGCAGTTCCGGCAGTGGTGGCGCCGCTTCATCATCGACCACTGCGTCATGCACACGTGGCAGTTGCGCGACTGCTTCCAGCGCGGAGGGAAGCTCGACTGCGCGCGCGGCTTCTTGCCGTTCGTCACGCTGCCGGCGGCGCCACCACCGCTGTCGCCTCGCGGCTTGTCCCACTCGCCACCCCCCACCGCCGCTGGCTGCTGCAGCATCCGGTTCATGTCCGCGCTGCCGAGCGACGGGTCGAAGATGTCGTGGTGGTGGTCCTCGGTCGCGTACGAGATCAGGTCCTGCTCGCGCTGCTGCAGACGCTGCTCCGTGAGCACCATGGAGTTGAACACGCTCGCGCTGCTCGAGTGGCTCCGACCGCGCTCCCGCTCTGCGCCAGTCTGGTTCGAGTAGATCGAGTACATCGCCTTGGCGTCCGGGTTCTGCTGCGGGAATTTCGAAGCCGAGGAAGAGCGGTGCGAGCGCGTGCTTGGTGCGTGTCGTGGCGGTGGCGCATGCATCGCTCTGCCCGAGTACTGATCGTCCTCGTCGTCCTCTTCCGGGTAGTCTCGGTAGCTGTTGTTGCGGCCGCGTTGCTGCTGCTGTTGGTGTCCATACATGACCAGTTGATGCGCTGGGGACTCGACGTGGTAGTTGTTGGTGTTGTTGCTGCGCTGCTCTTGCTGGCGATAATGATAGTTGCTCTGAGGGGACACAAGAGACTGCTGCTGCTGCTGGTACTGTGGACGCGACTGATGCTGAGGCTGCTGGTGATTTGGCTGTTGCTGCTGCTGGCGGTTGTTGTTGTTCACATTGTGGAAATACGACTGCCCAAAGTCGATTTCTGCAGACGGCTCCTCCTCCTCCTCCTCTTCCTCCTCGGCGGCGGCGCCAGTGTACGCTGCTCGCAGGATCTCCAGGATGCGCTCACCGCACTCGGCCTGGATTGCGAGGTCGATCGGCAAGTGGCCCGCATCGTTGCGCAGCTGCACGGCGTGCGGGTTCGCGAACACGACTTTGATCACGACGTCGGTCGGGATGTCCTGGTGCAGGCAGATCCAGTGCAGGATCGACATGCCGCTCGAGTCCGTGCGGTGCACGAGCGAGCGCGACTCGCGCATCGCAGCGAGCAAGCCGTCCCAGTCGCCGTTGATGGCGTGCAGGAAGTCGGGGTCCATGCTGTCGCTGGCTTAAAGGAGCTCCTGGGAATCTGTGCAGGCGGAGAGAGAGGGAGGGAAAGACACACACACAGTCCCGCGTGACAGCAGGTGGCGCGGCGGAGAGCGGTGGTGGTGGTGGGGTGTATCGGCCGTCAGTCGGGCGAGCGAGCGAGCGAGCGAGCCAACCGAGCGGGTGGGGTAGGCAGGCAAGCAGGCAGGCAGGCAAGCAGGCGGCGCGATGGGATATGCGGTCGGCGGTCGAGAGGAGCGGCAATAGAGAGCGCGCGCTGTGCTGTGTGTGAAGGTGTCGGAGCTTCTCTTGAGCTTTTGTGCTGCAGACTGTCGCGCGATTGTAAACGTTGTGCCTGACTGACTGTCTGTCTGACATGTGGTTTGGGGTGGGGTGTAGCAATCATTGTAAGCCCTTTGATTGGCTGAAACGAAATATCTCTTTAGACAACCTTTTCAGCCAACCATGCACTCTCAGCATTCCTATTTCAGCCAATGCACGAGCGTGCTCTCTCACTCGCCTTTGTGACCAATCCGTCATGTTAGTAATGGCGAGCATCGTGATGTCCTCCTTCTTCCAGCATCGTTGAAGAGCTCCCATGTGTGTGAAGTGGTGAGGCGCTGGTCCGATTTCTCTATTCCACACCTGCAGTGGATCGCCTTTGCGGACGCCTTTGCGGACACCATCAGAGAGAGGGTCACGAAGAGCTGCGTGTTGAGAGATTGCAGCGTCGCATTCTGTGTGACGACAGGCGCCGAAACATGACTGCAGCAGCCCAGATCTGAGACCACAAGCTCCTTTTTGCTCTGAACATCAGTGCATCATCCCTTCCTTCGCCCATCATCCCCCTTCTTTGTCCACAAACACCAAAGTAGCGTGGCCATCCTCATTGCACACTAATGCAAGTACACGGACCAGCGACCACACTACTGCAGGGCTAGAACAGGCATCTCTGGAAAGCACGGGTTTGCCTCACAGCTGCTGTGTCAAAGCTCGCTTGGACAGTCGCCCTCCTGAAAATGTGGTTCAACTAGAAAGAAGAAGGGAGTCGACGTATCTATTCATCCAGACACAGGCGAGCGAGCGAGCATGGACGCGATGGACGCCGTGGCGCTCGGCGCGCGCGTGCAGCAGGTGGCGGACAAGCTGCTGCACAAGGCGCAGGAGGCGCGCACGAGGGGCAACGCGGCCGCCGCGCAGTCGCTCACCGAGTCCGTGAACGACCTGCGCCACGCGGCCGCTGTGCTCGTGGAGCAGAAGCGGCTGCTGACTGTGCGCCAGATCGACGCGCCTCCGCCTTCGTCTTCTTCGGGGCTTCAAGAGAGCGGCGACGCGGCGCCGACAGTGCGTCTGCGCAGGAACAGCAGCGCCAGCAGCGTCGTGAGCATGCTCAGCACGTACGAGGTCGGCAGCATGTACAATGGCAGCGTCGCGGGATCGGTTCATCATTCGCATTCGCAGTCGCAGCCTCAGTCTCAACAGCAGCAACAGGAGCTGGTCGCGCGACTGACGCGCGTGGAGAAGATGCTGGGCAAGAAGAGCGACGAGATGAAGGCGAAGGGGAACGAGAACGCGTCGAACGCGCTCATGCAGTCGGCGTCGTACGTGCGCAACGGCAGCAACTTCATCGCGGAGCAGCAGCGCACGATCAGCGCGCTGGTGTCGAGTCAAGAGAAGTTGCAGCTCCAGTGGCGCGCGCTCAGTAGGTTTCTGGCGCGCGAGGGAGACGAGCAACGAGTGCATAACCATGAAGGAGAGAACGAGGAGGGGGGGAACGAGAGGGAGGTGCTGCCCAAAGTGGCTGCGATTGCCGCAGAACTGTCGGCACTCCGAGGTTTTCTGAAAGGCGCGTTCCCAGAGTGTCGAGACCTCAGCGACGTGAATGAGCTCGTGGCTGCGTTGCAAAACGAGCGCGAGGCTGCAAAGACAGACGCGCATCAGCAGCTCAGCGGCACGGTCGAGGCGTTAGAGGCAGAGCGAGACCACTTGCACAAGCAACTCGCCGACTTGAAGAGAACACACGCGGAAGAGTACCTCATTTCACGAGAAGACATCGAGATTCTGAAGAACGAGAAGGCGATACTGGAGCGACGACTGCGCACTGTGGAGATCGAGTGCGCTGCACGAAGCGAGCGAGAGCTGATCGAGCTACAGTTGGCGCATGAGGCGGTGGTGAAGAAATCCGGCGAGGAGCTCAAGCACCTGGTGGATGCGAGAGAGCAGCAGCTGAGTGAGCTCATGGTCCAAGTGGAGTCCTGGAAGACGCAGTTCCACGACGAGCAGCGCAAGCGGAGCGAGAGCGAGGCGGCAGCGACGAAGGAGCACGGTGTTAAAGTGGCGGCACTGAAAGGCGAAGTCAAGCTACAGAAGGAGACGATTGCAGCATTGGAGAAGTCTCTGAAGGAGACGAACGCGAGTGCTGGCTTTGCTTCTGCTCCTCCGGCTACTGCAGAGAGCTATGCTGCTGTTGCTGCTGTTGCTGCTACTGCTGCTTCAGAGAGCGAGGTGATTGAACTGAAGACGCTTCGTGACGCGCATGCGGACCTTCAGGCGCTGCTGCGCGATTGCGAAGAGAAGTTGGAGAGAGAGCGAGAGCGCAGTGTAATTCTTGCAGGCGAGCGTGAGGCACTCGACGCCCGTTTGGCAGAGATCGAGAGAGTCCACGAAAGCGCGCTTGATGAGCTCGAGAGCGAGCATGCGAGCCGGGTGGCTGAGATGGAGCGCCAGCACCGAGTCGCTGACGAGAAATCGAGCACGTTGATGGAAAAACTGGAGAACCTTGCGTCCGAGAGCGAAAGTCGCGAACAGACGATCCGTGAGCTGAAAGA
>JAASFO010000267.1:0-28371 GCA_023333815.1 Globisporangium recalcitrans
ACGAGATTGAAACGCTGCGAAATGCGCTCCAGGCGGCGCGTTCGAAGGACGGCATTTACTTGCCTCCAGCTCAGTTTGCCGAGATGCAGGAACGTATTTCCGGCCAGGCAGTTCAGTTGTCGGAACTGGAAGATGAGCTGGAAGTTCGCAACAAGGCGTGTAAAGAGCTGGAAGACGAAATGCAGCACCAGAAAGCGGAGATGAAAGGAATGGAGAAGGCGAAGCAGGAAGCAGAAGAGAGATTGGCAGAGGTGCAGAGCGAACTTGCGCAGACACAGGATAAGCTGAAGCGAACAAGTGCGAAATTGGCAAGAGCAGAGACCGAGTTGCACGCGTATCAAGAGAACGAGAAGGTGCTGCTGGCGAGTGGCGAGAGAGCAGCAGCGATGTTTCAAGAAAGCGAGGAGCGAGCGTTGCGTTTGATGGAAAAGATTGGTGAGTGAGTGCTAGTGTGCATTTTCGATCTCTAACTCCGACATGCCAGGAACTGACTATGTGCGTGGAAACGCCTCATTCTGCTCGTGATTTGCAGAGCGCAAGCGCCGAGTAGTGGAGTCGAACAGCAGTTTGGCGACTTCGTTCTCTGAGAAATCGGCTGCCCAGATCGCCGAGTTCCAGGCACGACTGGAGCATCACCATGGCGAACAAGAAGCGTTCGTGTCAGAAGTGTCTGAATCCATTGAGCGACTTCAATCTGCTCATTCTGCTGACGTGCAAGAGCTGGTGAAATCGTTGGAAAGCTTGCAAGCGTTGATGAGTGCTCGACGGGAGCAGCAAGAGAAAGAAAACGAGCAGGAGAGACAGGCAAACAAGCAGATGTCGGACAAGTTTGAGCAGTCTATCAGCGAAAAGGATAGCTCAATGCAGAGTGATCTCGAAAAGCTGATCGACTTGAGCTCGAGCCACGCCTCGAAGATTGCCAAAGAGCTTGGTGTGGCAAGGGAGAGGCACATCACGTTCTTGGAAGACGTGGAGGCGAAACTCTCCAGCTCTCGGACCGAGATGGCACAATTTCTGTCGGAGCAGAGTCAGAAGCTGCTGGAGCTGCAAACAACGATTGACGAGTCCATCGAGGAGCAGACCAAGCAGCTGCAGGTGAACAAAGAGAGTCTTGTCGCTGCGCTGAAGGAAACTCAAGAGAAACAGCAGCATGAGCTGATCGAGATGAAGAAGCAACTCGCTGCCTA
This sequence comes from Globisporangium recalcitrans, assembly GCA_023333815.1. Taxonomy (NCBI): domain Eukaryota; phylum Oomycota; class Peronosporomycetes; order Pythiales; family Pythiaceae; genus Globisporangium; species Globisporangium recalcitrans. Next base: position 1,188 of record JAASFO010000267.1, read on the forward strand.
CGTCGACAAGTGCGTTGCAACACAAGCAGAGAAACTTCAAGAGCAGACGTCATTCATCGAGAAGAATGCGACGGAACAGGAGAACCGGCTGAAGAGCGTCCGCAACGTGACCGAGCGCGATATACTGACATCGGTGAAGGCACTCTCCAGTCAGAACACCAAACAGGACACCCACTCCTCGGATTTGCAGCAGCGCGTTGTCGACATGCGAAGCGAAGTCAATGAGGATGGAGCTCGTGAAGATGACCTCATCAAATCGAACTTGGGTGAGCAAAAGCAATCGATCGAGAGAACAGCACAGATGGACAGCGCTTCCAGCAAGAAGCTGCTAGCAGCTTTGGCTGAACGAAGCAGCTCCAGCGCTGCAGCTATTGACAGACGGCAGGCTTCGAATGACGAGTTCATTGGCAATCACGAAGAACTTCGTTCGAAGCTGTCAGGTGGTCACTCTGCTTTGCAGAAGGGTCTCGACAGCAACGTCGGTGCCACAAAGAGGAAATTCGAGCAGGTGTCGCAATTGGCTGAAACTGTTGTCAAAGAGTCAACACAGGAATCCAAGCAGCAGCGCCACGAGCTTGAGACGTACATGAAGAAGCGAAAGGTATGTGGTTCTCTTGTCTCGTCACAGATTGCTTTGCGATTCTCACCCTGTTGTTTTTTGTGTTTGTGAAATCGTCCAGATTGACGAAGAAACTGGTTTGACTCCAAAGAAGAAAAACTTCTCATTCCCATCGTTTCAAGCCACCAAAATCGCGACAGAAAGCGATGCCGGAGGTGCGCATTTCGCAGAAAAGCGGGAAGAAGCCCAAAGTCTGAGATCATTTAGCGGTGCGTCCAAGGCAAGTACAGCGAGCACCAGCAGTGTCCATTCGAATGAGAGCGACGAAGACCCAGCGGATTCGACTGCTCCTCGGAGCGGCAACGGGAAAGAGAACGAGACAGAAAGCCCCTCATCAGAGCTCAGCAGCGTCAAGTCAGGTCCCCCGACACCATCAGGCAGTAAAGGCAACAGATTTGCTCCGAATGGTGGTTCTGGGGTTTCTAACGACAGCAAACTCAAATCTGCAGCGAATGGTGCGGACCGAAAACTCAAGTTTGGGGGCAAAAGCGCTTCGTCTATCCAGGCACCGCGGAAATTCCGATAGGAGAAAGCGAATTCGTGCTCCCCTCCAGTCGAAGACACTCTAAGTTAAGTAAGTTTATACGTGCATGCCAGTCGCTCGGCATGCCAGGTTTTGTATTTTGGTAAAGAAGAGTCTTCGCGAAGGAGTCTGTATCGAGTTGCATATTCCCCATCCTGAGGTGATAGGATGCACTGTGACAGTCTTCACAGTTTGGTGACAGTTTGCCGACCTTAAGCTCGATGCAGCCCTTCTTCGACCGCTTCACGATTCGATCAAGCCGCAATCGACAATTTTGCAAGGTGGGCATGGTCGATCGTGCAGGGTTTCCAGGTTCCCGATTGCCAGGATTGCGTGTATTCCGCCTACGACTCGTCCAAATGCGACTTGCAGAGCAGAAATACAAGGAAGGGCACAGAGTCAATCAGGAAGCCAGCCAGCAGCGTCGCGTGAGACACTATTTTGCGTACCTTTGTTCCGGTCCAGCCAAGGCAGCGGCGCCAGCGTGATGAAAAACTGGGAGCCATTTGTGTGAGGACCGGCGTTCGCCATCGACTGAAAGAGAAGGTGCCGACACAATCACATTGGACTAAGAAATCGACAAAGAGCGACAAAAATCAGTTTTGGATCGAGATCAGAGAACGTACCACGATCCCGGTCGCGTTGTGCGAGATGGTAAAGCTCTCGTCTGGGAAACTCCGTCCAAAGAGCGATCGACAAGCGCCGTCGCCCTCTCCGTCGCCAGCGACGTCTCCTGCCTGGATCCATCCGCCGCGAACGATCCTGTGCACGACGTTGTCCTTGTAGCTGAGCATGTGCGTTTCGTCCATGATGTCGGGCACTTTGTCCTGGCAGAATGCGATGAAATTGGCGCACGTGCGAGGGCAAACGCGGTGGAAGAGCTCAATCTCGACGCGTGGTAGCGCTACACCGTCCACGTCGAAGGTGAGGTACACGAATTTGTTGCCCGAGAGCTGCCGGGTCCGAAAGAGTGCTTGCTTTGCTGCCGTGTCCGCCTTGGACTGCAGAGTCTCCTCTGCGAGTTCGATCTGCTTGCTGTATTCGAGAATGTCTCGGTCGCCTCCAAACGCTGCGATCGCCAGAATTTCGCTTCGAGAGAGCTGCGTTTTCTCGACCACGATCTGCAAGAGCCCCTCTTCGCCCTCGACGTACTTGTCGCCGTTCACGAGCAGGAACGGGTGCGTGGTCTGCTGGTGCTTGGTGCGCTTCGCCCTTGGAATGACGTCTTTGTGCGAGTCGAGGAACGCCAGGTACTCGATCTGCATGCCCCCATGGATGCGAGGAAGCAGGTGTGTGTGCTCGACTGACAACTCTTGCAGGATCAGCCGGCAGCGCTGGAACTGCACGTCACGCAGCATGCCCACGAGTTCGCAGATCAAGCTGCCCATCGTCACGCGCTCTCGAGTCGACGACTGCTTGGATGATGCTGAGGGACAAGTGTTTCAGCACGGTTTGCGACCTGCAGGCATGAAAAGACAATCAACGAGCTGTCGGCAGCGGCGACAAAGTCTACATGAAGAGCGTGATGCTGCAAAAATAGCGCCGAGAACCACGAGAGAAACCAAATTCGACAGATTTCAACACCTGCCAAAAGCTTCTGTTGCCGCAAAATATGAGGTTACTGCACTTGCTCAATGGAGAATAAATAGAGTGTACCGTGCATTTGCTTTGTGTGCCTGCCTGAAAGTTGCAACAACACTAATTGCGCTCTAGGAAAGCTTGCTCGTGTGCGTTTTTTCTTCTTCTATCGCGAGCGAGCTGCTACTTGGATGCATCGTTCGCATTGCATTGGAACCAGAAGCCTGTCTACAGCCCGCTCATGGCCGACACCCCTGTCACGACTGCATCGAGCTGTAGGTCGTAGCGCAGCCGCTTGAGATCGGCGAGCGAGCGGATCTTGTGGAACTGGATGCCGAGCACGCGGCTCACGTGCTCTTCCTCTGCGCCGTCGCCGATCGCAATAAACTCGACGCTGCCATCACTCCCCTCGCTGAACTTGCGCATGATCTGCTCAAAGCAGTGCTGCTTGTGCAGCTTCGACGAGCTGTAGACCGACTCGATCGGGAAGAACGAGTCGAGCTGGTAGATCAAGCACTTGCAGAGCGCCGGCGCCAGTTGCGTGTTCGTGACCATGAGGTTGATGTTCTCGTACTCGACGTCAACATCTTGACCACTGCTTGACGATGCGCTGGTGGCCGCTGGCTTGACTTTACTGCTGCAGGTGAGCAGCTCCAGCACTTGACGCGCTTCTCGCAGCCAGCCAGTCGAGAACGCGTCAATCGCTGCGACAAGCGCTTCTCGGATCGCAAACCACTCGCTCCTCTCGTCGCTCAGGAAATCGACTGCACCTTCACGCTCGTAGATCTCTCGAATGCGTTCATAACGCGCCGACAAGTCTGCAAGCGCCACTGGCGAAGTTCCAGTTGCGGTCACGCTATTGCCTTCACTAGCAGCAGCAGCTCCATTGCGAAGGCAGTTGATGTGATCAATGTCGGCGTCGTGGAGATCGTTGAAAAAGAAATGGCGCTCGAGCATCGCGAGCATGAACGTCATCATCTGCTCGCCCAGCTGCACGCCCGTGGCGATTTCTTTCCCGTGCGCTTGCGCAAATGCGCCAGTGTACAGCGACGCAAAGAGCACGAGCGTCTCGTCGAGGTCCCAAATGAACACGCGGCGTTTGCGCGTCACGGTTTTCTTCTTGTGCTTCGCGCTCGCCTTGTGGACCAGCGGACGGGTTTCCAATGGACTGTTGTCGCTGTTGCCATTCGCATAGAGATTGCCGGCGCTCCTGCTGCTTCCATTCGTACTTGCGCGGTCTCCCGTGTTTGATCGCTGCTTCTTAAGCGGACGCCGGGATCCTGCGTCATCGCGACCACCTCCTTCTTCTTCTTTCTGCTTCTGAAGCCGATTCGCGCTCGCCTCGCTAGTAGAGTCACGCGTGGCTCCTGCCTTCGTTGTGTCGCAGTTGCGGCTCTGTCGCTCAGTGGCGCTTCTTCGTTGCGAGCTGGTTATCACTGGATGCGTACTCGTCGAGGTTGAGCTCGCCGTGCTCCAGACGCGGATCATCGCGCCGAGCGTGCGTGGCAGAGACGGAAGCACGGCGTTGCGCTGGAGCGTCTCCATGCACTCGAGCCCGAGCAGCAGCCCCAGCGCGCCGCAGATACTCACACACACCATCGGCAGCAACAGCATCTGCGTCACCACGTCGCAAACAAAGTCCCATCGATGCAATAGGGACTTGCTGTTCTCGTCGTTCTTGCCGATCTCTGCATGCGAATCGCTCCTTTTGTTCTTCTTCATTGCTGTGAGCGTTGGATGAGTCAGCGCGGGCGAGCAGGAGACAGGCTCAGCACGTGGCATGATCGACACTAATACCACTGCTGAGGAAGCCATGGAAGCAGATGAAGACGAATGGCTTGGCGCCATCGAGCGTGCCCACTGAATCAGACCAGCGAGATGCCAGTGCTGAAGCAGATGGTGACCACGCCCGCAGAGATTCAACCGCGACTTCTCGAGTGCGGAACGTGACGCTCGCTGCGTCTTCTTCACCGAGGAGCGACCACGCTGCTGTTTGACACTGCTGCAAGTCGCAGGATTATTGTCAACAGCGCTGGTACCTACTTCACGCCAACGCACGCCAAGATTGGAAATGACGAGACGGCGCGGCGCTTCCGCTTCTTCTGAAGCTCTTGCTGCTGCTGGTTTGCGACTTTTGTCGCTGGCGGAGGAGGTCGCAGGTGGCGCTGGCTCGTTCTTGTGCAGCAGCGCGTTTGACGTCATTCGGACGAGCCAGATGATGCACGAGAGTGAAGCAGAACTGGTGACAAGGGAGACGACAAGGGAGACGGGATGGGGAACGGGACTCGTCCACAGCGAAGGTGAAGAGGTCACTGACATTATTGACGTTGCTGCTGCATGTGATGGTGGACAGGTGTCCATTGCCAAGTCGTCCATTGCGAGAGAAATGGACAGAGTCTGCTTTGGTGGTGCTCTTTTGCTTGGAGCTCTTCGCATTTTAGACTCGGAGTTTACATGCAGAGTTCGCTTTCCACACAAATTGCTTCCACAGAAGGTTTCGTCCGTTTGCAAATGTGGCTCACAAGCCGGAAAGTGACACACGAGACGTCACTTTTTCGACTGGAGCGTGAGCAGCGCCAGTTCGCACAGTCGCAACCAGCAGCAACAACTTCAACCCTCGCTTTGCAGACGTTGGGATAGTGACCTCGACCTGCTAAGAGCTGACATCAACCAGTTTGCTCTTCGCCATGTCACTAATGCGGCAGCGAGGCAGTTGAGCCGTTTCTGCTGGTTCTCAATCATGGAACGATGGACAATTGTGACGCGCTGCGCAACTCGAATCGCTGTTAAAACAAGCTCCTGTTTGTGACAACACATCAACACACTTCAGCTGAACGATCGATCTTGCCAATGACAGATGATGCATGCGCCATGTTGTGATTGTGCTGTGAGAGCCATCGATGAGACCATGCAGTTTATTCACCAAGACACAGCCATTCTTGCGCTGCTCATTGGACATTTGCTCTCCTTCGCTCCACGCATGCATGCATGTCGTCTGCCATACGCTATTCCTATTCTTCGTCGCTGTCGTCGTGGATCTGTGGAGGTGGCAGAGAGAAACGAGGGCACAAGAAGCGTGAGTTCGAAACCAGCCAGCGCATTGCAAACATGATGGAAGAGCACGGCATTACCGCGTGCGCGAGCTGCGTCCAGTGCTGCAGTGTGGTCGGCAGGTGGTGGTTCTCGCTGCTGCTGTTGTTTGGGACGTCCCTGCGCATTGCATGATGACGACACACATGGTAAGCGGTTTGGTGAGCTGAACGAACATCCATTGCGCCAGTTCACACATCGATGGCACGAAGCAGCCAGAGAGCCTCCCTCACCAGTATGTGATTTCGTCGAAGTGGTGGTCCACTTCCCAGACTTTGCCCTCGTCGTCTTGATGGGTCATGCCGCTGTCTTCTAATATGAGTCCTATTGAAGAGCACAGTCACAAGGATGCGATCACCACCGCATTCACACACTTTGCATAAATCAGCATCCGACCAGACAACGACGAGCGAACCTTGGTACCCGAGCGAGCGCAGGTTCAACTTCTCGCCCTGCAGCTGAATACCGCGAAACTCAGCACGCAGGCGCTTGGCGGTGTGCTGTCCGTCGCTGAGCTTGCTCACGTCCTGCACGTGGTCAGCACGAGTGAGCTCCTCGGGACGAAAGTAGTTCTTCACAGGCGCTTTGCCGTCGTAGTGGATGCGGCACGGCAGGCAGTGCACGTTCTCTTCAGGCGCGGGCAGCGGACATCTCGTGAGGCACACACGCGTGGCGCCACCGCTGCGATGGCTGTTGTAGTCGCCCATTCGAGTCTGCTTCTGCTTCTGCTTGGGTGTCGCCTCGTTCGTTTTGATGCACAGTCAAAATTGCGTGAACACTTTTCGCTTTCGCGCCAAAACCAGTCAGAAGCACTGTGAATCCTTCATAAGCGAACATTCAGTTTGGCAGTTCTTGTATCGGGATACAGAGGGAGATCGCTCTGACTAGGAAAGCTTCGATCATCATCAGCAGGAGCATGACTGAGGTAGGAAGCTCCGTCCTAACGCCTGCCTGCATCTATGGACGTCGACGGAGAACACGCTGTCGCTACATGCAGCAATCCGCACACCGCGGGTCTCTCTTCTGCGGGCACGCTGTGCTGATGGCTCTGTGCAACTGCTCTTGTGTCAGCAACAGAACGAAGCGATGGAGCAGAAATACAAGAAGCGCGACGACGCGAGCGCTCGTCTTGGCGAAAAAATGCTGCAGGTACGACGCATGCATAGCCCACCTGCCACAGATCAATGCGCAGACGTGTACAGGACTCACATTCCCTCTTCACTCCTCTATGTGATTGCGCTGCGTAGGGCTGGACGCTTCTCGGTATCACGTGTCCGAACGACGGCTGCTTCACGCCGTTTGTGCGCAACAAGCAGGGCAAGATGTACTGCGTCAACTGCGACCAGTACGCTGTGACCGAGGAAGAAGCCAAGAAGGAGCGCGAGCTGCTAGAGCAGCAGCAGCAAGAGCGCGACGCCGAGCTCGCCGCGCAGCAGGCGCAGGTGCAATTGGAGCGCGAGCAGCGCATCGCGCAGCGGTTCCGCGAAGAAGAGCAGCGCAAGATCGCCGAGCAGCAGCAATTCGAGCGCGCACGCGCGGCGTCGCAGGCGTCTGCACATGCGAATGGACCAGGTAGTGTAGCTGTGTGATGGATTTGTGAATCGGATGCCCGTGCTGATACGATTGTCTTTGCATTGGCCACCAACTACACAGTGAAGCGCAAGAGCGAGCAAGTGCCGTTGAGCTCGCAGGCGGACGACGAGAGAGTGAAGGCGCACCGCCATCAAGCGCTCGCGGCGCTCTACCAGGTTGAGCACCCTTTTGACTGTCACTGACTTGCTGCTTGCTATTTATTTTATCGTCCTCACCATGTCTTTCGTGAGCGCTTGATTGGCTTAATGCTGAACAAAATGGACACAAGCTTTTCTTGTTTGAAAGGTTGCTAACATTGCTCGTGTGTCTGTGTATTTGCTCAATGTCTGTTAGAAAATGGAGGAGCTCACAAACTCCCTGAGCTCGAACGACCACAGCGAGCGTCTCGTGTCAGTCGCAAAGACCATTCGCGAGCTCGCCGAGGCGATCAAGGTTCTGTCTTCCGACCAATAGACGCAACAAGAAACACGCGCACGAGAGAGAGAGTGTTCAGCCGAGGGTGTCAAACTGAAAGAGCGCTCCAATCACAGATAGAAAATCTCAAGGCGACACGGAGCTGCATATTAATATTGCGTTCACAAACCTCGTACTCTCTCCACATTGACGATTTGGCTCAATGCGGCTATGTCTCTTCATACCGTCGCTCGTAGGTCTAGAGTTCGGTCACTTCACGACGACCTTCTGCGCTTTCCTCCTCATCGTCTGCGAGCAAACCATAGTGCTCTTCACCACTCGCAGGAGCCTTGGAACTGTCGGCCGTGTGCTTTGTCTCGGGAGCGTACCAGCACGTGAAGACCAACGACATCACGGCCACGCCACTGTTCACAGTGATCACAATACCAAAAGAAACAGATCAGCATCAGGACATTGTCGGACTGGATTCAGCACACCCAGCTATTTTGTGTTGCTCCTTACCTGAGGATCAAGTAGAGCTTCGCGATGCCATCCTTCTCGGGAGTCGAGCCGCGTCCGAGAAAGCTGATCGCAGAGAGCGTGAACACTGCCACGACGATGTTGCAGATGTAGCTCGTCCCCATGAAGAACGAAAACGCGCGCGAGCGGATGTGCACGGGAGTCATGTCTGCGAGAATGACCCTGTTTTCACACACACACACACACAAGCCGTCACGACATCATCAACAACCAGTCCTTTCACATGCAGAGTTCCAAACATCTCGTACCAGACGACTGCGCCAAGACCGATGGCAAAGCCAGCGACAAACATGAGCACCGCGCTGACTGCGATGATGCCCTGCGCTCGAATGTTCGAGTTCAAGGCGAGCAAGCTGGCGCTCAGCACAAGCAGCGCGAGGATCATCAACACGGTCCCGAACACGAGCAGCGGTCGTCTCCCGTGCGAGTCGACCAGCGAAATCGAGACGATCGTGATGCCGACATTCGTGAACCCGACGACCGCGGTCGCGAGGAATGGATTCGAGATGCCCGCAAAGTGGAAGATCTTCGCAGAGTAGAGCATCACAGTGTTGATGCCAGTCATCCTAATGATTCACAGATGCATACACCAATGGTGAGTAAAATGTGTGTCCACATTGTTCACAGCAACCCCGCCAGCACTCTACTCACGCCTGGAAGAACACCAGGAACGTCCCAATCACCATCACTCGCTTGTGTGACCAGAGGTCCGACCACGAGACGTCCTTGTCGTGGCGACGGTGCTCCATCGCAGTCGCAATGTCGCGCAGCTCGGCCTCAACCGATGCGCGATTCGTTTCGCCTCGCAGGTATACCAGCACCTCCTTGCTCTGCATAGATAAATGACACGTCCGACAAGCAAACCCACTTTGGTATCAACGACAAGACTAATGCCTCGACGCATAGATATGAATGTAACGAAGCACGAACCTCGTCTCTGCCTTTGTTCTTCATGAGCCACCACGGACTCTCGGGGATGAGCGCCATCAGAATGCACTGGAGAACCGCTGGGACGACCAGAAACGCGTTCAAATACTGCAGACACACACACGCACACAAAACATCAATCAGTCGCGTGGTAACAATGCTGATGATAGTGGTCGTAATCCCCAGTCAACAATGCGCAAGTCGCAACTTACTCTCCAACCCGACGGCACTTCTGTGATCAGAAAGTAGCCCAATATCCCAGTCGCGAGCATGCCGATCGTGAGACTGAGCTGGTGGTACGACGTGATCTGACCGCGGGTCTGCGCCGGCGAGATCTCGTTCAGCAGGATCGGAACCGTGTTCGTGACAATGCCCGAACCAATTCTAGAGTATCATAATATTCCCAATGACCAAGAGCAACACAGCACAAATGTCAACTTTCATCACCATGCAGCAAGCACTGCGGCACAACAAGGCAGGCTCGTCAAATGCCCATCTCACGCACCCGATGCAGAATCTACCGAGATAGATCGTCTTCTTGCTCGTCGCCAGCGCGCACATGACGCCGCCGGCAATGTAAAACACATTGTTCGCCAAGATCGTCTTCTTCTGCCCAATGCGCTCGCCGAAGCTGCCGGTCGTCAGCGCCGACACGAGCGCGCCGACGACCACAAGCGCTGTCGCGGTCTCCTGCTCGGACGTCGACAGGTTGATCTCTGAGAGCATCGATCCAACTGCGTCCGGCACGATGCACACATTGAGCACCGCGGCGCCGTAGCCCCAGAGGAACGACGAGAGCGAGATGAGCACCGCAGCGAGTTGAAGTTTGCCCTGCTGGGTAGACGTTGCGACCTTGCTGCCGCCTGATGCTGTCGTCGCGTTGCTGCCAGAGCTCATGGGCGTGACGCTCGCTTCGCGCAGCCACCTGAGCTGCTTGTCGTCGGATGACGAGGCAGTCGCTGGCAGGAGCCGCTCGGTCATTGCGTCACAGGACGCGTCCATATCTTTCTTCTTCCCCATTTCTTTCTCTTTTGACTGATGCGTTTGCTTGAGAGTGAGACAAAAAAGGTAAGAATAATGGTCGCACGTTAACGGAGAGCTACGATACGGCGTCAAACACTTTTGTTAAGTGCGAGTGGTGTTGTCCACAGAATGCAAGGATCCACAAACGCACTTTGACGAGCACAAACGATACAGCAGATGCTCATGCTCTTAAGTGCGAACAGTGTTGTCCACACAGAATGTTGAGTCGTCTCGTGTGGGCCACGCGAGTGTGTCGTCACAGCAATCAATCATCAGTGTGATGTCCTTGCCAACATGGCTGCACAAAGACACGCAGCGATTGGCTGGCTCTGGAAACTCGCCTGGCTGTGTGCAGGACGATCAAAGTCGAGAGCGGCACGATGATTGGAGCTTCGCGTCAGACAGACACACTCAGGAAGAGCAGTTGCGTGGCTTTGCGCAGACTGTCGGAATACGGAAAGTGATGCTGCCGAGTTGTTGTCTTGGACAAGGGTCCAACTCAACGCATCACTTTCCAGTTTTTGTGCTCGAAATTGGGCTTTTTGCCATTTTCTTCCATGATCGCATTGCTGCCATTCCGTTGCTTCTGCGAAGTCCACGCCAACTCTATAATAACAATCAGCACCATCTGGACAAACGTTGTGAGTGCAAAACGTCAATGCAAGGAAGCAAATCCGCAGCAAACCAACGCAACAGCGTTCGTGACACCAGCGCAATCGTCCTGGTAGTTGGCGCACAGAAACGAACTGGAATAATTGTCTTGATTGTTGGTGACTGTCATTTGATTGCTCTGCTCAAAACGCAGCAAGATGGGACATTTTAGAGATCGGCAAGTGGGAACGAAGGTAAAATCCAGCTAAAATTGGAGTTTTGGAACCCGAAAGTCTTACGCTGTCACAGTTGAAGAGTAAAGCTCAACGGAAATGCATACGACAGTAACTGTGAGGCGAACCAACTCGCAGATGGAATCAATGATGCTGTTCTGGAGCACAATGGAGAATAACGAATGCAAGAGCGCTGACGGCCAAAAACGAAAGCAGCACATCAGTCAGTGCTGGCACCATTGTTCTTCTTGGATGTTTGCAATAACCTCGTTGCAAACATGGCAAGATCTCAAGACTCTGCTGGATGATTTGTTGTGCTTTCGAGCTCCGATTTATCGTTGATGAGCCATCTCAATGTTTCAGCATCGCTAAATCTGAGGTTGGGAGACGTTTTTGGTTGAGGGGAGTAGGGTGTGTTTTGGATCCACTTTTATGAAGCCCTTCGCCCTGTCGCTCGGATCTTCTTGCCACATCAGCTTCAGCATACTGGTCTCCATATTGGACTTGCTGCCACTCCAAGTCGGGTCAGAAGTGTTGGTTTGTCGATTTTAATGGATGGAGTGTCAGTCAAGCTCTCCGCCAATGAGCGTCCGCGCTTACCCACTTTCCCTTTCGCTAATTGGATTTCAGTGGCGCTGGTTCTATGCGTTATCGCATTCTACACTCGGTGTTTGTAAGCGATCCTCTTTCTTCGATCCCCTAGCCTCTCCGACCTGCGACTTTGTATGTGTATCCCTAGTCCTTCACCTACCCTCCGCGCTGTCGCCCTTCCTCGCTGCCCTCTCGCTTGCTTGCAAACGAAGCAGTCGCAAGTCTTGCGCGAGAGCTCTTCTTGTTCTGTTGTTTTGCCTTTGTGTCTTTGAGGAAACAACGCGAAAAGCGCGCAAGAGAAAAGAAGACAAGGAGCACGAGACGCGGAGCACGAGCGCGTCCGCCGAAAGACAAGTTGAGCACAGATAATGTGCCGACCCATTGAATCGCGAGATTCTCTGGGGGCCATGGGTCCAGCAGCCGCTGCGCTGTTCGCTGGGTACCAGCAACCTTCAGGGAATAAACAACCCCCAAACATGATGATGAACATGGCGAACCCAAAGAGCCTGGTGATGCGAGGCGGCTCGGCGGGTACTTCCAGCTTCCCGCCGTGGGCGGCCAGCTCGCCCTCGCTCGTCCCCTTCGGCGCTGACAGCGCGAACATGATGTCGATGGCCACGCCCCCAGCGCTGCCGTTCGTGTCGCTCCCGAAGAACCTGCCGGTGATGCAGTCGATGCAGTCGATGCAGTCGATGCCGTGGATGAACGCGCCGTCTATGAACAACAGCGTCAGCAGCAACGACTTGATGGCGTTCGGCTTGAGCGAGGACCAGTTTGGCAACAAGCAAGACGACGACGAGTTTGAAGCCGCCGAGTTGGAGGAGCTGCTGGACTTCACGATGCCGGACGACCTGGAGGCTGCGGAGAAGGACAAGGAAGACCTGGTGAACCTCGATGACGGCTTTGACGGCACCGAGATGTCGATCCTGTACAGCTTTTTGGTGGACGCCCCGGAGGAGAAGGTGTCGGCGAAGAAGGCGTTGGAGTTGGAAGAAGACGACGGAATCCTGAACCTGAACATGCTGACCGGCTCGCCGATTGAATCGTTGATGGAGTCGCTGGACGAGGACTTCACGGACGACGAACTCAAGATGTCGCCTCGCCCGTCCCGCCCTGACGGTCACATGATGAAGATCAAGCCGTCCGGTGAAGTCAAGAGCCGCCGCCTGTGCCGCACCGATGGGTGCTACAAGCGTTCGCGCTCGAACGGCATGTGCATCTCGCACGGCGGCGGTCGCCGCTGCGCCATTGACGGGTGCGACAAGAGTAGCCAGGGTGGCAACCTCTGCATCCGCCACGGCGGTGGCAAGCGTTGCAGCCACGACGGTTGCGACAAGGCTGCGCAGTCCAACTTTTTGTGCAAGGCTCACGGTGGCGGTCCGCGCTGCCAAGTGGACGGCTGCCACCGCAGCTCCCAGGGTGGCGGCTACTGCCGCTCCCACGGCGGCGGCAAGCGCTGCATGTTTGACGGCTGCGACAAGGGCACCCAGCGCGGTGACTACTGTGCGTTGCACGGTGGTTCGCGCTTGTGCGAAGTGTCTGGCTGCATGCGCAACGACCGCGGCGGTGGCTTGTGCGCTACCCACGGTGGCGGCAAGCGCTGCACCATGGACAACTGCGGCAAGCCTTGCCGTCGCAAAGGCTTGTGCTCGGCTCACTTGCGTCAAGCGGAAGCCAAGTAAGTTCCCAGTTTGCCGAACAAGCAGCCCCGATCGACAACCAAGCTGTATGAAGAAGCGGGAGGCGGAGAAGGAGGAGAGAAGAGAGAGAGGAGAGAGAGAGAAGAGGTGAATGCATGAATGAGTGAAGGACCAGCGCGTCGACGTGACTGGCTGCTTTGGAGTCAGTGGCATCGGCATTTGGGTCTTCTTCTTTTCTGTGGGTAGGTCGTCGGAAACTACGCAACTTTTCGCGAGGCGGCGCCAGATCGGTCGAGTCGACTCGAGCGAGACGATGGTGACGGCGTGCGACGCGAAAGAGAATATTCAGGTGTTCTTTACAAGAGTTGTGCTTTGCTTTTCGAAGACCGAGCTCGCCCACAAGAAGAGAGAGAGAGAGAGAGAGGACGCCAAGTCCTGCATGTTCTTTTGGTGAAATCGGTCGAACTTTCAGCATTTTGTCTGCATCCGAGAAACGTGCGAAGAAGAAAGCGGATTCGAAGAAGAGGAAGACAATGAATGGGCTGCGCGATCAACCAGCTACCACCACCAGCAGCAGCAGCAGCAGCAGCAGCAGCAGCAGAACCAATGAAGACCTGCCGATGCATTTGTATCCTGGTACCGAATCACCAAACAACATTCTGTCGTCGTTCTCTGGTCTCCATCTCGACAATGCTTCTCTGCGGGCTGCTGTGTGCGTGCGTGTGTGTGGTCGGTCAAGTGCCCATTTATTATTTTGTTTTTTTACTACCCGCAAATGGATTTTGTGTCCTCTGTTTCAGTTGTTTAGTGATGCATGCATGAAGAAGCTGTTTGTGTCTGGTTTGATTTGTGTGTGCATGTGCGGACTCTGCTAATGCCATTTGACTTGAAAAGAATCGATGTGTGCGAGTGTGTCAGTTGCTTGGAAGAAGTGATGAAAAGGAGGAGCTCTTCATGTGAAATGCACCACACTATTTAAGTGACTCTGTCCGGTAATAAAGTAGACCACCTTAGCCAATCAGTCCTAATTGAATGTGACCCACATGATCTCAGGGTGTCCATTTGTCAGTCTTCCAGCAACCATTTCGAGTTCAAAAAGGCAAAAAGGCAAACACAAAAAACAGGAATGGGCGAAACTGGGGAGGAGATGCCGCGCGCGAAGCGCCTCAAGATGCTGCGCGAGGCGAAAGAGCGCAAGGAGAGGATCGAGCGAGGAGAGGCGGTCGAGGCGGTCGAGGAGGTCGGCGCTGGCGTTGAGAGCGTGGCGATCGACAAGTCGGAGGACGCGCAGGAGAACCGCGACGGAAGCGCAGAAGGCGACGAGTCCGCTGCTGTTGCTGTGGTGGCACAGCCGCAAGGAAAAGAACACGACGCAGAGGGTGAAGAACAGGAAGAAGAGGACGAGAGCGAGCTGCTGAATCTGGCGCCGAAGCGCGCGAACTGGGACATTGAGCGCGACATCGCGCCGATGCTCAAGAAGCTGGAAAAGCGCACGCAGTACGCCATCGTCGAGATCTTACGTGAGTGGCTCTGCTTCCATGGAGCAACGCTGCCACATTTGGGCATGCGCGTACTAATGAACTCGTGTGGTCTTGCACTATGTATGCGTAATAACAGGCGAGAAGCTGGCAGCGGAACAAGAGGAAAGCGACGATGACGACGAAGAGGAAGAGGATGATGAGGAAGAGCAGGAGTAACGCGCCGACTTATCTATTGCAATCGCACTTTGGTATCGTATCATATCCATCTTGTGTGTCTCTTTTTCTTATAACTATGACCACTGGCACACGTCTGCTGTAAACCCTGTGGCATGTTCATCGCATCCATTCGGCTGCTTGTGTGGGTTGCATTAGCGGTAGAGTTTGCTTGCTTATAAAGCTTGCTCTGCATGCTGGTTGTGCGTTGGAGCGCGCCAGTCTACTTCTTCTCCTTCTTGGCTTTCTTGGCTTTCTTCTTGTCGTCTTTCTTGCTGTCGCCGGACTTGCGCTTCTTGTCGTCCTTCTTGCTCTTCTTCTCCTTCCCGTCTTTACTGCCACTACTCTTCTCTTCTTCGTGGAACGCCTTGAGCTTCTTGTAGAGCGACTTGAGCTGCTTTGCGAACGCCTCGGCGTCTTTCTCCTTCGCGACCTGCGCTGCCTTGAAGCTCTGGTACACGTGTCGGATCTCGTCCGTTTGCGTCACGACGGCGTCGATCTGGTCGGCCTGCGCGAACTTGCTGCGTCGGATGTACTCGAGCACGTCGGCTCGTGTCAGCGCGCTTGGTGTGCTGTCCTCAACAGCACTCCCGAGCTCTTCGACGACATGCGCGAGCGCGGCGAGGGCAAGAAAAGGCGGGTAGTACGTCAACGGCAGATCGGTCAGCAGCAAGTCGTTCACGACCACGCACGAGTTCGAGTGGAGCTTCTGGAGCGCGTCGAGCGACAGCTCCTTGCCCTTTGCCTTCGCGTAGCCTCGGAAGTCGTCGACAAAGCCCAGCAGCGCGCGGAAAGGGTGGTACATGATCAGCTGGAAGCGCGTCCCTTCGAGAAGAACCATCTCGTGGCCGATCACGTGCTTGTGGTCCACATGGAGCTGCTCCGCGATCGTGTCGACCGAGATGTACTGCTCTTCGACCTTCCCCGCGACGTAGATCGCAGTTGGGACGATGAACTTTGGGTGGAACTCCATCACGCTGTTCGACAGGTAGAACCGCTTGTAGAGCATCACGGCGCAGCATTTCACCTTGTCCGACGTACGGAAGAGCTGACTGCAGCTTTCCTGGATCTTCACTTCGTAGAACTCGCGCACGACGCACTCCTGCTCGATCGTGAGGAACTCGAGCGGCGCAGGCGTCACGGCAGCCGCTTCCTGGGTCTCTTCCTGCTCTGCCGCCTCGAGATCTGCGAGTGAGTCGTCGAAAACCTCGTCGTTCCAGTCGTTCACGTCGCGCACGGCTGTCGTAGACTTTGGCACGAGCGCCGCGAAAGAGCGCGGCTTGCGCGCCGCACGGGAGGCGTTCCCACCGCTCGCGGCGACGTACTGCTGGTGCTCGAGACGCAGCGCGCGAGAGGCTTTGAGCTGCCGCAGCCGGTGGATCTTGCGCAGCTCGTCGCCCGTGAAGATCCAGTTGTTGAAATGCGTCGACTTCTGCAGATACGCCATCTTGCTTCCTATCTTTTCCTATGCTTCCATAAGTAAGGTGTTGCTGTTGTGTTGAAAAAGCATGCTTTGAGGCGTCCCGAACAGAATGCACTCTGTCCCGATTTGGAAATCGCCACCATCATCCTCAATCAAGTGCGCAAAGAACCATGTGCGCACTTAGGAGGCGGAATTGAACTCATGATCGATCAAAGAGAGCACTCAGCACTCACAAAGCAGCCAACTCATGAGCCAACTCATGAGCTCGTCATCTCAGATGCTGCATGCTGCATACCACGTCGGCGCGTTGATCAGCGGGTTTCTCAATTTTGCGACCCCGACAATTTGGAGCCTCCCGCGAGCGTGTGAATGCAATTTGCTGTCGCTTTTACCTCGCCTCGCAGCGCACGACCAGTGGGCTTTGTTTGTCGAGTGAAGCAGTCCCAGTGACTGACAACCAGACAGCTTTTGTGTGTGAGCAGTCGGAAGTATCGCATCCATCTAAGAAGAAGAAGAAGAATGGTGCTGGTTTTTCAGATGGCTGCACTTTTGCAACACTTCCAGTCTCTTCCTTTTAAGAGAGACAAATGTCCTCCTCTTGCTCTTGTAAGAGTACCCCTTCTAAGAACACCGAGCTGTACTTCTCGACAGAGACCTCTAATCAAGGCGACACCAGTACACTTCGATTGACACACATCAGAATGTGCACATGGAAAAGCGCAGGCTTCAGGTGATTGCTCAATTTGACATTGGTCGTCATTCATTCATGGCACTCATCCAATCCCCAACTTGACTTGTCGCTGAGCCACCGCACGCACCACTCTACGCCCTCTGCGCTCCTCATAACTGCAGCCACCATGCAGCGCCTCCTGCAGTCCCAGCTCCGCGCCGCGCGTCCGCACTCCTCGTCGCTGCTCCAGCGTCGCGATGCGTCGTCGTCCTCTGCGCACGTCATGAGCGCCGCTAAGATCGCGCTCAACCAGGTGCCGCTCGTGGACATCTCGCCGCTCGTGAGCCAGCGCAGAGGCAGTGGCGCCAACGCTGCTGCTGGTGATGGAGCGGAGAAGGCGGAGATCCTCGACGAGATGAGGCGCGCGTGCCTTGAGACCGGCTTCTTCACTGTGCCCACGAAGAACGTGCTCTCGAACGACCTCATCGCCAAGGTACCAAGGTGATAGCACTGCTTTGAGCTGAGTGCTCTGGCTCGGGGCTGACTGTGTGAGCATTTGTAATAGGTCTACAAGCGCGCGGACGAGTTCATCGCTCTCCCAGACGCCGTGAAGCAGCAGTACCACAACAAGAAGACGCCGAACGCGCGCGGCTGGACGCCCATGTTTGAAGAGCCATCGGTAAGGTTCCTCTTTTCTCTAATATCATGGCCACTACAGCCGATGGTGAGCTAACATTGCATGCTTGTTGCTACTTCCCCGACAGTACCAACCAGACGTGGTGTCCCACTTGGAGGGCTTTGACTTGGCGCGCGAGCTGCCGGCGTCGTACATCGAAGAAGGCTCGAGCCTCGGACCGAACGTGTGGCCAGCCGAGCTGCCGCATTTCCAGCAGGACGTGTACCAGCTCTACGACGAGACGACGGTGCTCTCGCACGTGCTCTTCGAGAGCTTTGCGGAGATGCTCGGTCTGCCGTCCCAGACGTTCTCGGTACGCTATTGCTCGGTGTCTCCTTCCCATGAGCTGGCTTGCCAGTGCTAACTTGACCCAACTTTGGTTGCTCCTTTGACAGCAACACGTGAGCGAGAAGGCCGAGGCGTTCATGCGCCTGCTGACGTACCCGGAAGCCAAGACCGAGGTCAAGAACTCGACCGTCGGCATCGCGTCGCACACGGATTTCGAGTGCTTCACGATCATCCACCAGAACGGCGCGGGCTTGCACCTGAAGAGCCGCAACGGCGACTGGGTCGAGGCGCCAGTCCACGAGGACCGGTGAGTGGCGATGCTGCTGTGATGCACACCATCCCATGCTGTATTCTGACTGGACTGTGTGCGATGGCTGTGTCTACCGTAGATTGTTCATCATGGTCGGCGACGTGCTGGAGCAATGGACGAACGGGCTGCTTCAAGCCACGGAGGTACACAGAACTCACTCATCGACTCTTAGTCACCCCTGGTTCTAGCAGTAGCATTGTTACTCACCGTATCGTCGTTTGTTGCATTATTGCCACCACTGTAGCACCGCGTGGTGAACTCGGACAAGAAGCGCCAGTCGATCGTGCGCTTCAACGGCGCGGACGGCGACACGATCGTCGAGCCGCTCGCCGCGTTCGTCTCGGCGGAGAACCCGGCCAAGTTTGAGCGCAAGACGCAGCGCGAGCACATCGCGGAGCAGATCCGCCTCGCGGAGGAGCGTCTGCAGGAAACCAAAGCCGCCAAGGTCATCGCCTAATTCAATCAGCAAGACTCCCTCTTCAAGCTGCTGGAGTGATCCGGAGAAGGGAAACAAGTAGAAACGGCAGCGACAAGTTGCTGTTTGAGCTGACTGGTTTCAGGAAGTGGGTTGCTTTGATACTTTGTTCGCTCTCTGATATCCATCTACGGCGTGCCACGACGGATGGCCATCATTCATTCGCGTAACAGACACCACAACTACTTTCGAAGCGCGGCGAAATCCTGGAAGAGCTGTCTGGACTCGGGGTCGCTCAGCATGTCGTCGCGCGACGGCTTGCGTCCGCGCTGCTTCTCGAACGCGTCTCGCCACTGGGTCAGCGCCTTCTCCACGCGCGCGAGCTTCTCGGAGCGGGTCTCGCGCACCACTTCCACGGGGACCTCGTCCAGCATCGGCTGACAGAGCACGCTCATGACGTCCACTTTCTCCACGCTGCCGTCCACGTGCTTGGTCATCTGAGCAAATACGATCACCACACAGCATTGCACACTGTGAGTCTACTGCACTTCCCACATGTCGGTGCGTAGTTCGCTATGTGCGATTACCTTGACGAGCTTCTGCTCGGCGCCAGCAAAGCCCAGTGGGATCAAGAGCCCGCCTCCGGGTTTCAAGAACCGCAAGTAGCTCTCGGCTTCAGCTTTCGTCTCCACCGCCACGCCGACGTGGATGCAGTCGTAGAGCTCCTCTTCACCACTGTTCGCAAATGAGCCCATCGTGTCTTTCCCAGAGCTCGTCACGATCTGCGTACGCTTCAGCAGGGTCTCCTCTAGACACTTGTTCAGGTTCTGCTGCGCGAACTGCACGAGCTCTGGGACGATGTCCACACCCGTCACGTGGCCATGGTAGCCGACCAAGTGCGCCATGATCGCGACGAGGATGCCCGACCCCGAGCCAATGTCGATCGCCTTCATGCCCGGCTGCAGATGCGGCTCTAGAAAGCCCAGCACCTGCGCATGCTGCTGCGGGGTCGAGATCGTCGCGACGACGCCGATCTTCAGCGGGCGGTTCGCGTACACGATGTCCTTGGACTTGTGGAACTGCTCGGGCGTGAACAGCGCACGGTCGACGCTGCGGAGCGCGCTCTCCAGGCGGGAGCCTTTCGCCACGACGTTGG
Source organism: Globisporangium recalcitrans (assembly GCA_023333815.1). Lineage (NCBI taxonomy): Eukaryota > Oomycota > Peronosporomycetes > Pythiales > Pythiaceae > Globisporangium > Globisporangium recalcitrans. The sequence continues at coordinate 21,161 of JAASFO010000267.1, forward strand.
TCTTCACGAGACTGTCGATGAGTGCGTCGTGCGAGTCGCCGCCGATCTGGTGGCCGATGCTCGTGCTGTCAGTAGATGAGATCCGAGTGAGTACTATTGCTACGCGCAGAAGAGACAAGGACGAGGGGAATGGGAGGCGACGAGATGTACCTCACGAGCAGGTCCTCCGAGACGCCGCTGAGGATCGAGAACGCGCGGCCAGACGCAGCAGCAGGCGCAACAGAGCGCGCGAGGCGCACGCTTCGTCCGATCATTTCTTTTGCTTTGCTCGAACGAATGAGAATGACTACAAATGGCAACAACAGACAAGCTCCTGCATCTGAGTCCCAAATCTGATTCCATGGTTGTCAAACTGCCAAACTGAGGACGCATCTCATCGAGCCATTTCCTATTTGAGCGAGTTCCCGCGCGTTTGCACTCCCTCGAGCCAGATCTGCGCTCGCTCATCAGGAACTCACACACGGCGACGCCAGCATCACCACCGTCGGTACTTGCGTGGAGGACACGATCAGCGGCGAGAACGCGTCGCTCGCGACCGACGACAAGCTCCTCCTGAGCGATGACAGCGACAAGGTCATCCGCTTCCTGGAGACGCTGGCGGACAACAGCAGCAGTGGCAAATACTCCATTGCGGTGCAGTAGTACATCAACGGCAACTGCGGCAAAGCTCTCAACAGTGTGTTGAGTCTAAATGTACAGTCTAGACACTGACTACTGACTGCTAGCGATGGCATTGAGCTGCACGAGTCCATACAGGTAGACGAGCGAACGAATGGTGGCGACGCTGCTGCTGCTGCCGCTGCAGCAACTTATCAGCCTCCACCTGATTACACGATCGGCACTGCCCACGCGCCGTGACTCTCGATGTTGTACGTGTTGACGCCGCGCTCGACGCGGAAGAAGCCGTCCTCGCCGTACTGCGTGCCGTCCGAGTTGCGCACGATCCAGTACTTGAGTCCGTCGTCGGTGGAGCCCCAGCCTATGAGGCTCACGACGTGCGTCGTGCCCGGGTACTTGTTCGAGTCGCGCAGGATGTAGCCGCCCTTGAAGTTGCGGTACTCGTGCGTGAGCGAGTACATGCTCACGACGATCGGGCCGCGGTGGTAGATCTCGTTCATGGCTTCGAGCTGGAACTCGTCCGAGTTGGTCGCGTTCAGCGTACCGTACTCGGCCACGTACCACTTCTTTGGGCTCTCGACCACTTTGCACTCGCCGTCGAGCAGGCACTGGCGGCACTGGGTCGCGCCACAGGTCGCGGCACTCGAGAACCACGACGGGTGCGACGCGATGTACGGGTTGCACGTCCAGTCGACGATGCCGTTCTCGTGGATCCACTTGTGCGCGTACCGAGGGTCGCCGCCGTTGCACGAGCCGAACGAGCGCATGCCGCAGTCCAGCAGCGGCTGCGGCGACAGGATCATCTCGGTCTCGAGCTTCTTGTACTTGCGGAACTTGGCGATGCGGATGCGGTCCGAGAGCGCGCTGACTGTGCCGAACGCCCAGCAGGAGCCGCACGCCTTTGGCGCCATCTGGTTGAGCACCGAGGTGGTGAGACTGACACCCGTGGCGTTGAAGTCGCGCCAGTCCCAGTGCTTCGGGAGCTCGTCGAGCGACTGGATCTTTGGGAGCGACGTGAGCACAAGCTCCGGGTCTGGGCCGCCCATGAACCAGCTCGCACCTGTGCTCTTCGCGTTCGTCGTCGCAGCAGTCGCCTTGGAGGACGGACACGCCTCAGCGGACGCCGCCAGCAAATCGATCTCCTGGCGCACCGCATGGCGCTGGACGTCATGGTCCGCACTCATTGACGTCTGCATGGCTACGCTTGGACTGCTGATGTTGCTCATCAGCATCGCGCTGCGCTGCGACACTTCGCTGACGAAGATACCGACCACGACCCAGATGAGCAGCCAGCCAAACATGCGCACGCGCGAGCGCTCGTCGCGGATCGACTCGCGCGCGGTGTCGGCGAGCGACCGCCGCGTCACCATCGAAGAAGAAGAAGAAGATGTCGACTCCAAGTCCGCTGCATTGCCCAGCTCGGCGTCAGTGGCCGACTGGTACGAGCCCGCAGTGCTGCGGCCATTGTTCAGCAGCGGCAGCTCGGATTTCGCGGTCGTGCTGCTGTGAAACATGCTGCTGCTGCTGTGCGAGGAGCGAGTATGCAAAGTGAGCTCTTCGTGCTGGCGGCGTCGCTTCTTGGTTCTTCGACTTGCTGGAAGAGAAGAATGGCAAGTGGCACACTCATACAAACAGCAAAGAACGCAAAAGGCAACTCGAGAAGGCAAGGAGGAGGAGGAGCAGACGAAGAGAGAGAGAGAGAGAGAGGAGAGGAGAGCGACAAAGAATGTGGCCATCTGTGACGGAAGCCACATTTGATCTTTGCAATCTTCGATGGCGAGCGAGTACCTCTATAAATCGCACAATGCGTGTTGTACGCACGAGGTTTGCTATGTGTGCAGTGCAAAACGTCACATCCAGAAATGACTCTTTATAACAGATTCTGGTTGTGCGCGCCTGCTAGGTGTTAGTCGAGGCCATCTGTGATACATTCACAATTCTTGCAGGACTGAAAAAGTGAAACGGTTTCTTTTGATGGAGTGGGTAGGGTTGATGGTTGCTGTCATGCCAGCCAATCAGTGCGCAGCGATCACGCAGCGTCACCTCTTTCAGACCAACCAGCGGTCGCAGTTTGCATGTAACACCCGTCGTTTTAGCGAATCAAGCGCACTCTTCCAGCTACACCTCCGTTGAAGTACATTCTTGCGAAGAACAGCGACGCTTTCGATCAAACGCATAAACGTAAGCGAGAGCGACAGAGGTGCCATGTTGCACAACCCAAAAGTGAATCCATGTTCGAACTGGGAGAGACATCCATTTTCATTCTTCTTCCTCCAAGCCAAGTCGCCACTGAAACTCTGCACAGCTTCAGTTCTCATTTTGCCGCCGCCCAAACCACAGACAAAGCGAGCAGCAGCAGTCGCCAAAGCCAGACAGACTGCGAGCGTCCCGCTGCCGCCAGTGGACTTCCAAGTTGCTGTTCACGAGAAGAGCAATCTAATCCTATGGCGTCTTCGGCCGAGTGCACAAGAAGGAAGGGTCAGCAGCATCATTTTCCCTTGCAAGCGAATAGGCGAGAGAGGTAGTCGTGGTGGGAGTGATTCGAAGAAGACTCGAGTCCATGGAACAGCAAACAAACAGAACAGCCCACTTGAACGACAAGAGTGGCACACTTTGCCTCCAGAAGAGTCTACTGATCAGCGCGCTCAGGTGCACAGGTTCTACAGCAGAGGAATGATGAGCGGGAGTGGGTTTGACGCCGCTCGCGTGCCTTGAGTCCAGTGGTGTCAACGTAAACGCGAGGCGACGAGAGACCATCACGCCGCGCCAGCAAATCGCGGCGCTGTCAATCGCAATCTGCAATCTGTGTGGTGGATGTTCACACCTCAAGAAAGCCCGCACAAAGATGATTTCGTATTGAAGACTTCAATCTGGAGAGAGAAAGGTGTGCGGACGGGTCTGCGTTTCTCACGAGCAAGCCAGTCAGTATCTCAAATGTCGTTGTGGCGGCAAGAGGCAAGTTGCGGCAGTTGGGTCCTGCCAGATCGCCCATTTGACGACCGTTAAGGAGGCGAGTGAGGGCATGAGCAAGAAGCGACAGTTGGAGTCTTGTCGCTATGGAGGAGACCGAGAGAACACCGAAGGTTGGCAACTTGGTTCCGATGGCGCTGTTTTGCGAGCTCACTATTGCTTTTCTTCCGTTGGACCAACAACCGATCAGCACAAGGAAGCCAGGCAAGAGCAGGGAGAAAGAGAAAGATGACGAAGCAGCCGCGTCCGCAGTCCATGTCGTCCTTTGTGACCAAGTGCGAGAAGGAGAACATTGAGCTGCCGCAGGTCTGTGTCTGTGCGTTGAAGCTTCATGTGTGTGTGGCTGCCTTGCCAAGAGAGCGAGAGAAGACTGGTTTGCTAACACGTTGCGTTGCGTGTGAACTGCGTTCTTGCTGCCTGCGATCATTCCCTTTAGAACCCGTATGAAGCCCTGCAGGAGGCTGCGAATGCACTCAAGTCGGTAGGTGGCAAAGAGGACCAAGCAGTTAAGGAGCTGAAGAAGAAGTTTGGGGTCTCGTCGAACAAACGCAACCACCCGGAAGGAAACAAGGAAGATCAAGACAATGGTGAACCGGAAAAGATGCCGCACCACAAGCGGATAAAGTTAGCGGAAGAAGCGCGCGAGAAGCCCGCGGCGTGCCCTGAGAATCAGAAGATTGTCGATGCGTTCATCGAGTACGGCGTGCGCCAACTCGAGCAAGGTCACACAGGCAAGGGCGTGACCCACTTGCGCGCTGCGAACACCATTCGCGACTATGCCCACGTGATCAAGTCTGGCGGCAATGCCAGAAACATCGACTTCGTTGGCGACCGCATGGCGTCGCAGATCGAGCAAGTGCTCAAGACGGGGAAGATTGTCGATGAGCAAGGCGACTTGAACGTGAGCCGCGACTTTGAGCACAACCCGCCGGACATTATCGTCGATCTGCGCAGCTCACCCGCGAAGAAGCCCGAGAACCAGAAGCTCGTGGACGTGCTCACCGAGTTTGGCGAGCATGAGCTGCAGTTTGGGAACACAGGCAAGGGGGTGTCCCACTTGCGTGCGGCGCGCGAGATCCGCAACACGACCGAGGTGATCACCTCTGGCCGGCAAGCCCGCCACACGGTCGGGTTCATTGGCGATGTGATGGTCGACAAGATTGACCAGATTCTCACGCACGGCAAGATTGTCCGCGACTCTGCGAGCAGCTACACAGGCAGCGAGCGTGTGAGAGGCGACCCAGCGCCGATCGTCCAAGACTTGATGGAGCATCCAGCGAAACGCCACGAGAACCAGCAAATTGTCGACCGCTTGCGGGAATACGGCGACATCCACTTGCATTCGGGTCATCGAGGCAAGGGCATCTCACACTTGCGTGCTGCCAAGGAGATTCGCAACTCGGACCTTGTGATCACTTCGGGAAACCAAGCGAAGCAGATTGGCATGGTCGGCGATCAGGTTGCCCGCAAGATTGACCAGATCATCCATCAGGGGCACGCGGACAGCGACGAGGACTACGAAGAGACTGGTGAAGAAGAGTACGAAGAGGTTGAGGAAGAGGAGCCTGAAGGAGAGTACGGCGCAGCGCCGCAAGGAAAAGGTTCGGGTGCGCCGATCTTGCAAGATATCCGCAGCGAGCCCGCCAAGTGCAAGGAGAACCAGCCACTGGTCGACGCACTCGCGGATTTCGCTGAGAAGGAGCTGGAGCAAGCGCACACTGGACGCGGTGTCACGTACTCGCGAGCCGCGCGGGAGCTGCGCAACTCGTCGGAGGTGATCAAGAGCGGCGCGCAAGCGAAGAAGATCGGGATGATCGGCAACAAGGTCGCGGGTTTCATTGACTCGGTGCTGGCGAAGCAGACCGAGGCAAAGTGAGTTTGAGTCTGAGAACGCCATCTCAACCGAGTGGTAAGTGGGTGTGGGAGGATGGGGAGGCGCGAGGACAAAGGAGGAAGAGACGCGGTTGTCCTGTAGTTCTAGTAGGGACGCATGAATTTGTGCATTTCTTGTGTGCGCGTAGTGGTTTAGTGGGATAATCGCTGTTTGGTCGACCTGATTTTGGATTTCAGTCCGATCGCTCGACACTTCTCTCTACTCACTCTGTGCAACCGAGCTAGGCTTCGTTGAATGGGTTGCACGGCATACCCACCTCACAGCTGGACCTGCCGCTCTCGCATCTCTCTCAGGTGCGAGTCCGTCGAGCTTCATCGCTGCTGTTGGGTCGATCAGGAGCCAGAACGAGCCGTTGTCGTAGCTCTCGGTCTTCATGACGTGGTTGACTGTCGCGTTCGGACACACGCTGAGAAGGACGAGCCATACGGTCCAAACGATGCACCCGAGCACGACGACGCAGAGAGCGAAATGCTCGTGGCATCCTCTCTTGATGAGTTGACGCTTCTGCTGAAGATCTTTGGTCGAGCTTGGGGCGAGCTCGCCGTACTCTGGTACGACCTTCAACGCGCTGCTGATCAAAGTCACGGATGACACCCCCACTGAACGCATCTCGCTTGGCAGCACAGCTGAGGAGCTTTGGTGCATGTTGAGCGCGAGGAGTCGAGCTGTCTTCAAGTCCAGGAAGAGGCGATGGGGTGTGCTCTGTTCAAGGCTTACTTGCAAGATAGTAAGAGACCGTCTCTCACCACAAGAAGTGACGAATGGATTGGTCGGTGCAGGTCTTGGTCGGGCAGTGAAAACGAGATCGTTGGGTACTGACAAGGTTGTGATCCTTCGATACCACGATCCACTTTGGTTCAGCAGCATGATACGTGAGTGTCAACCATTTTGCTCCTTTCACACCAGCAGAAATGAGATACCTGGTACCTCCATCTAGGCTGGTACGATATTCCCGAACAGATTTCAGCAATGCTTGGGACCTTGAACTCGCTTCGAATTGTGTCAACACTCTTCACGCGCATTAGCTCGAACCTCTCGCTGTGCTTTCAGTTCATGAATCTTGCCGACTCGATAGGTCAACAGAAGCGAATGCGCGACGCTTCCATCTCACATCTGGCTGCCACCATATCCACCCTTCTGCCAGTTGCAGTCGTGGTACCGCAAGCCAAAATATCGCAGAGCCTACAGACAAGGCGAGTCAGTTTCCATCCGAAGCGGACGTCGCTGTCTGCAACGGCACCATGTTCCGCGAGTGCGTCAAGACTGGCGCTGCGAGCGGCGGCACGGGCATCTGCTACAGCCTCCGCATGATGGCGATCGCTTGCAGCGCTGATCCTTCCCCTGTGGTTATGAGGAAGAGGCAGATCTTGGAGAAAGTTAGCGACCCGTGCGATCCCGAAGTCGAAGCGTGGCTGGGTCGCAAGGCTTGATCACCCGTTGCTCGTCAAACTGAGTCGACTCGCAGTTTATTCTCACTGGCGACAATCGAATACACATCGACAACGAAACACAGCTGCAGCAAAAGTGTAGTCATGCCACTATAACCAGTTCGAGCTCCCATGAATTGCATCGTCGTGGTCTAGCTGTCTCCGTTGACGTTGTGGGCTCCGGCAAGATCTGCCGCAAGATCAACGCGAGGTGGTCCTTGGTGCATTGAAACCGGTTCTTTTTCTGATCACGCGGATTCCATGGTGCGCGCGCTCGTCCAGCAGCTGTGCTGATGCCAACT
>JAASFO010000268.1:0-28357 GCA_023333815.1 Globisporangium recalcitrans
AGAGCCCACACCGAACGAGCAAATGGTTTGGAGACATACAGTTGCAAATGTGTGATGGCGTCGAGTTGCACTTCGTCCATGTCCGAATGGCCAAAATCGCGCTACGAATTTGATTTCGGAACGTCACGGTTGACTGGAACCAACTCGTCGCTCGCATTCAGCTAGCAAACGCGGCATATAAGGGATAGAGTACAGATCACTAGGATACTTTTGCGCATCGACAGGAAGCGCACCTGACACTTCATCCTGGACAGTCAAATGCTGACTGTTGAAATTGCTGACGCAGAACTGATGCTGAAGAGAGAGAGAGAGAGAGAGAGGAGACGTGTCGGACAATCCGACAAGACAAAATGTCTCTTTTCTTGCATTTTGTCAACAGCACAGACTGTTTTTTTCCTAATAAAATGCGTGGCTAGCTGCAAGAGTTCCATCCGATTGTCTCTGTCAGCTTTTCGAAGGTTGCCTCAACACATTCTTGTTTCTGATACTTTGGTATCATTGAAACAGTCTCCTCTCTCTCTCTCTCTCTCTCTCTCTCTCGCTCTCTCTCAAATTGATTGCAAAACCACTTGACTGCTTGACTGACCCGGCTTTTTGTTTGGCTCGAAAAATGGTTAAACAGTCGGAGCTCAAATAGGCTCTGCTGCTGTTTATTTCAAAGCCCTTCTCTCATTCGCTCTCAGTATCAAATTCACCAGAAAGCGAACGAAGTGAGACGAAGGGGCACCAGCTTCATCTCTTCGAAGTCAAGCGATCCATCCAGCTCGACCTCACCTCTTTCTCTCCTCTCGCATTCGATTGATCGCTTCACCCCAAAGCCGACGCCTGCAATCCGTACAAGATGGCAATCTACACTCGCAGCGCCATAGTCAACGTCACGCCGTTCGATGCGCAGGAGCTCGACGACCTCTGGCAGGCGATCGACTCGAGCGCCAGCGGAGACGACGACGAAGAGAATCGCTTTGAAGACGACGACGCCAAGTGCAGCGTGGTGAGCGCGACGTCCCCGACCAACAGCGCCGCCATGGACACCACAGACAACCGCAGCCGCAAGAGTGTCAGCAACAGCAGCTCGCCACCACCGCTCAAGCGGAAGCCGCGCAAGTTCACGCCCGCGCAGGTCGACATGCGGCGCAAGCGCAACCGCGACTCGATGCGCCGCGTGCGACAGCGCAAGCAGGTGGAGGTGGACCACCTGCGACGCCAGATGGAGCTCTTGCAGGAGAAGCTCGAGGAGCTGCGCCTTGTGCGCGAGCAGACTGGCGCATCGCCTTCTCCTGTTTCTGACAATGGCAGTGGCGCCTCCTCTCCTTCGAAAAGCTCCACTACTACACATGCACAGCTGGCTCGACGGACGCGCTCGACGGTCGAAGTCCAGGAGCTCCTGGAAGTGATCAAGGTGCTCCAGTACGAACAGGTCTGCCTGCACAACGCGATCCTGAACCACCAGCAGGTCTCCGCCTCGCTCGTGCAGATCATCGACGAGTCCAAGAGCCTCAACTTCAGCAACGAGAGCGTGTACACGGACCTTTTGTACCAGTTCGACGACGAGTTCCAGTGGGTGAACGCCGTGCTGCCGCTGCTCCCGCCGCTCTCCAAGGCGCGCGTCTACGACCTCGTGCGCGAGAGCTACCTGGACATCGTCCAGCACTTCAAGGTCGCAGACTCCAGGGTGCAGTCGGCGCACAGCGTGCTCGGCTGGAGCGACAAGCGCGCCGTGAACGGCTGTTGGGCCGACTTCCTCTTCAGCAAGGACTTCCCGCACGAAGACATGGATGCACTGGTGGCCAAGACCTGGACCATCCTCACGTACACGGACCAGCAGAACGGCTTCCAGTCGCAGGAACTGCACCTCAAGGTGCTCGACAAGCTCAACGACGACACGCTGATCATGGCGCGGAGCACGTTTTTCCCGCTCGAGAACAAATACTACAACTCGATCTACGTGCTGCTGCGCGTCGAGACTGCGAACGGGTACGTCATCGGCGGCCGCACGATCTGTCCATTGCCCGAGTACGAGAGCCGGCTGGACGACGCGCTCGGCGAGGACCGGTCGTACTCGCACATGTTCTACGGACTGATCTTCGACCGACTCCAGAGCAGCGGCGTCGATAGCATTCCAGCAAGCCTAGCAAGTCCACTTAACTCGACAGCAGGTGACGAAAGCAACCTGGAACCAAGTCGGGGCTGCAATGTCAAGTACGGCGGACGCGTGGGCAACGGCAGTGAGCTGATGGCGCAGACGTGGGCCATGGACGTGCTGCTGGCAGTGCTGCGCTGGGAGAGCAGTTGCGTCAAGCAGCTGAACTCGCTGACCACTTAGCTTGGAGCCTTCTGTTGCGCCAGTATTAAGAAATGAACGGATATTCCCTACATCTACGAATTCAATGAGCTCAATTACAAAGGTATGCGCACACAAGATTGCTTGTTCAATCTGGAGACTGATTGGTGTGAGCTGAGGGTCCAAGGGGATCACCATCAACGCGATCGAGCGGGAGGCGAGCACGAAGCCGCTCTTTTCCGACGCCACGCGAAATCCGGCCGCAACAACCAGCGCCTCCGCTCCAGCTGGTTCGGATCCATGAGCTCGCGGGATGACAAATTCTAGTGCGGTATACTGGTTACTTTGCTTCTTTTCTGCAGCAGTTCTGGTAGACATCGAATCAACAGGAGCAGCTGCTTTCACCGCCACATTGACTCTCCTGGAAACTCAATAACGAGACCAAAACTGTGGTAAAGTACATGTGAAGCAGGCACTGATCCACATCCGCGCATCCTTGAAGAAGAATGTAAATGTGCAGTGATCGTTGGCCAGCAACATGACTCATAAGAATCGTGCTGAGGACGCCAACTGGTGACGAAGGCAGGATCTGGTCGTGCAGACTCGAAGTTCAGTTTCAACAGCCAGAACACGCGAACCGAAAGTAGCCTGTACGCTATATGCTGCTTTCATCCAGCAAACTCAAAGAAGGACTCCACATTATTCATATCCGATGGCACCTCTTCACATGGATATCCTGCTCTGGTGTTTGGAAACTTGGACCGAGGTCGTGCCATCGCTGGAGGGAAAAGCCCACAGAAGAGTGAAGCAGAAAACTCCTTCGACGGACTTCACTGCTACTAGGTCTGGCAGCGGAGTGTCGCCGTCCACCAAGATGCTCCACGCTCTAGAAGAAGCCCACAAGGTTTCGTGGCGGAGCGGCAAAAAAGGTCTTCACTAAAACAATGAGCGCGATCAGTAAAGCTAGGCGCTGCGAGTCAGTGACGAAAGCTCCATCCATGACACTGAATGGCTCGTGCGTTTGTTTCATCGGGCACCCGGACAACAAACCCGTGTCAGGGTTGTATCCGTATGAAGGAGGCAGTTGCAACAGCATTGATTCGATAGGGTATACTATACCCTTCTCCGACTCTTAACGAAACCAATTGTTTGCGCTCGTCAAGTCTAATCATCCTCTCCAGATCACTACCCTGTCAAAAGATGCTCGAACCCAATATAGTCAGCTGCTTCACATACTGACAGCAAGACAAAATGCCACAAAGAGGCTTCATCAAAAACATTCAGGCAAACCAATCTGCGCTCAGTTTCATCAGTTTTGCACAAAACGGCGACTTGTCTGGCGTACGTAACCGATCGACAGGCAACACTAGCGCGAAGAGCTCACTTGTTCACGCTCTCTCTCTTGCTCAGCTCCTTCCACACTGAGCCTCCTGCTCCCCTACTTTTTCCTATCAATCGCCTCTCGCGTCCAGCAGCATTCATGGTCCAGACCTCGCGCTTGGCGTACGGCTCGTCCACGGCCGTGGCGCCGTCCTCATCGGCATCATCAGCGTCGTCGTCGTCTGCTGCTGCTGCTGGAGGTTCAAGCGCAAACGCGTCGCCCAGCGACTACTTCGCCTCGACGGCGCCTCCGCGCGGCCGTGACAACAGCGGCAATGGAGACGATGTCGAGTTGCTCGAGCTCGGATTCGTGGGCTCCAGTGGTGGCAGCGGGAGCCGCCTGAGCATGGACGTCGCGTCCGCGTTTGCGCGCGTCGTGGATGCGGAAGAAGATAGCAAGAGCCAGGGGGTCTTGCTGCTCGACCAGGACGACTTTGACATGGAAATGCGCGGCTTTGAGCTCGTCGGTGACGACTACGAAGCGACCAGCGGTGGTGGTGCACATGCTGGAGTGACGGCGTCAGCATCACCACCAACAGCAACAAAAGCCAAGCAGTCGCGAAAGCGAACGACGACCGCGACAGCCAAGAAGAAGGGTGCGCGGGTCGAGCAGGAGGTGACTGCGAGCTACAGCGAGAGCAAGAGCAACAGCGAGGACAGCACAGCAGACGGATCACAGCAGCACTCTCAAGGCGATGCAGAAGGTGGGATGAGCATGCTGGAGCTCCGGCGCAAGCGCAACCGCGACTCGATGCGACGCGCGCGCAACCGTCAGCGCAACGAGCAGGAGAAGCTCGAGAGTATGATCGACCAGCTTGAAGACCGACTCGAGTCCCTGATGCGCGCCAAGGAGACCAGCCTCGCGGCCACTAGTAATGACGAGACGAGCAGCAGCGCACTCTCGACCACGTACAGCTACTCGGGGTACAGCAACTTGCTGCGGCATGCCGAGTTTCTCCGCGACGAGAACGACCACTTGAGCGAGCAGGTCCGCAAGCACGCGCACTTCCAGGACCGCATCGGCAAGCTCGCGGATCAGGACAAGAAGCAGGTTGACGCGGAGATCCAGGCGGATGAGGAGGACCAGGAGAACGAGCTGCTGCGTCCGCTGCTCAAGTGGATGACGCGGGCGACGTGCATTGAGCTGGTCAACTACGGCCGCGACCGGCTCCTCGAGGTCGCGAGCCTGACCGACATGCTCGTGCCGACTGCGCAGAACGTGCTCGGGTGGCAGGGCAAGCGCACGATCCACGCGAACTGGGCTCACTACACGATGACCAAGAGCTTCCAGCACCAGAGCGCCGACTGGCTCGCGAAGCGCACGTGGGACTGCACCGTGAACCACGACTTTGAAGAGATGAAGCAAGTGCTCTCGTGGGCGAACGGCACCAAGGTGCTGCACCGGCTCAGCAGCGACGCCGTGATCATCGCGCGCGACATCCTCGTGCCGAACCTGCAGGACATCGACCACCCGATCCGCATCCGGTACATTCTGTTGGTGTTCCGCACGGCGATCCCCAACGGCTTCCTCGTCGGCACGGAGACGCTCAACGTGTACGGCACAAGCGTCGAGGACTGTCTCGAACAGAAGATCTCGCACAAGAACGGCATGAAGGCGCTCACCATGTACGCGTTCCTGTTCACGCGGATACACTCGCCCGAGACGGGCGAGGACCTCGGATGCGACGTGATGCTGGCAGGCCGCTCGGGCGACGGCTCGCTCATGTACGCGCGCAAAGTGCTCTTCGAGGCGCTGCCGTCGATCCTGCGCTGGGAGAACATGTTCGTCGCGCCGATTTTGCGCGTCACGGGCTAGAAACGAAGGTGTTTGGGGAGGAAGAGATGAGGGGAGTCGAGTGTTTTCGTGTGGTTTTGATTTTCGTAGTACTCCAGAGGGCAAAAAGAGGGGATAGCTACCTGACCAGGTTGGCAGCAGCAGCAGTGGCAATCCTCTTTCCCCCTCTCGATACTGTGTCATTTGAAGAAAGAGCACACTGTGGCTTTGGCATTCGACTTTGGGTCCAGTTTGCTGAATTAGAGCCCGAGTCGAGCTGAGCGAGACTTGCACTCGAGTCTGGGTATCGCACCTGAGTTGGTTCGTGTCATCCAAGCAGTCTTGCTCATGTTGTATCAAGTCGACTTGGAATGAAACCCAACTGAACATGCAAAGGATAACACGCGAGATCCGAATCGAGTTGCACAGCATAATCAGCAGCAGCTCTGCATCTGCTGAACCTCAGCACGATCCTACCCTCTCTGCACCCTTCAAAGCATCACTTTTGTGCAACTCGACCTTATTTTGCCACAATCTAAATAAAGCTACTACGGAGTCAAACTTCGAAGCATCTACTCTGCAAGCCAGTTGTCCCGAAACACGGTGAGCTGCTCATGCGAATCAGTTTTGAGCAGAGTATCGTGAGACACACAAACAGCGACAATCACTCTCATTTCTCTCACACAATCAAACTGAACAACAGAACCAACTGACGAGCTCTGCTGACAAGCAGCAGTAGCGAGTTCGCAGTCACCTCCTATTGCACGCAGCGCCTCAGCAGTCGCCTGTTGTCGCGCCGCAGACGCCTCAAGGCGACACCGGCCATGCACCAGCGCCAGCAGCAGCGACACGCGTACAGAGAGGTGCCCAGCGCCGCCTCAGTAGCTCCAGGAACTAGCAGTCTCTACAAGAAGCGACTCTCAAGTGACGATGACGATACCGGAGCGTTCGCGGAGCCGCTGGTGTTCCAGACCTTCGGAGCTGGCGCGGTGGAGGTGGATATCGACATCGTCGACCTGTTCTCGCCGCCGCCAGCGGCGATGCCGCAGGGCTTCGGAAGTGGAGACGGAGAGCAGGATGCACCAGCGCCGTACATGATGCAGTACCACCAGCCGATCCGGCTGGACGCTGAGGTTGATGTGGATATGAAGATGGCGTTCTCTTCGTCGTCATCGATGACGTCTCCGAAGACGGCAGGACACACCAGTTCAGGGACAGATTCGGAGCATGTGGTGGAAGCCGTGCACTTAAGCCAGAAGAAGAACTGCAGCAGCACAGCCATGCGCAACGGTTCTACAAGCAGAGCCACGCAGCAGCAATCTAATCAAGCAGCCAAGTCTACAAAAGAAAGAGACAATAAGGATGATGCGACCGCTACAACCGCTGCACAAGAGGGAAGACCAGAGGAAGATCTGCTCGAAGTGCGGCGGAAGCGCAATCGTGAGTCGATGCGTCGCGTGCGACTGCGCAAGCGCGACGCGAAGCTCAACACACAGCAAACGATCGACGAGCTCGAGGCGAAGCTGCAGCAGCTCATGGCCAAGAACCAGCGCGCTGCGATCCAGTTAGCGACCCGTGAAGGCAGCGGTGGTGGAGCCGTACTGACGAAAAGCGTTCCTATCGGTGACCCGTCGTACCCGGAGCTGCTGAGTGAGACTGCGTCGTTGAGCTACGAGAACAAGAACCTGCGCGACAACATCAAGACGTTCCAGGTCTTTGAAGCCACGATGTCGCGCATGATCGACGACGACAGGCTGCAGCGGAGAGTGATGAGCGAAGAGGAAGCGCTGAATGAGGACGCCGAGATCCTCAAGCCGCTGTTGTCGTGGCTGACGCCGCACGACCTCACGGGGATCATCGACCTCGCGATGCACAAGATCCAGGAGAACAAGGCGCTGATCGAGTCGATCGTGCGCCGCCCGAACAACGCGCTCGGGTGGAGCGACCAGCGCTGCATCGAAGGACTGATGGCGCGCTACTTGCTGCGCAAGACGTTCTTCCACGAGACCGTCGAGAGCCTCGCGCACAAGACGTGGGAGTCGATCGTCGACATCGAGAAGCTCGCCAAGGTCATGCGCTGGGCGAAGGGCATGAAGATCCTGTACTGGCTCAGCGACGACGCCGCGGTCGTGAGTCGCGAGCTCACGATTCCGAACCCGAATGGCTCGGACTTCCCCACGCAGTTCCGGTTCACGCTGCTCGTGTTTCGCCAGAAGACCGAGGACGGCGGCTACTGCATCGGCACGATCAACCTCAACATCTACGGCACGAGCGCGGACGAGTGTCTGCAGAAAGACATCACGTACAAGAACGGTCTGAACGCGCACACGATGTACGGCTGGAACTTCTCGAAAGTGCGACACAAGGACACAGGCGAAGAGATCGGCTGCCACGTCGAGCTCGCGGGGCTCACGGGCAACGGTACGCACGCGTACGCGCACAACGTGCTCATGGAGATGATCACGGTCGTGCTGCTGTGGGAGGACGCGTTCGTGGCGTCCATTCGACTGCTCAAGCCCTGAGATGGTGGGTGTGTGGTTGTTGGGAGTGGATGAAGGATTCTCGTAGTAGGAGGAGTATATTGTAGGCAAAGCGGAGAGGCAGGTGTGTGTCAATCGTGGCTTCAAGCAGTAGTTGTAAGCGTGTGCGTCGAAGTGTTGCATGTAATGAATGGGATCGTGTCGTATTTAGGGAATCCACATTCGTTTGTCAACGTTGATGACTATGATTCGTATTTATTTCAATCATTGGGTGTGCGTGATCCGGACAGCCAACACATACAGAGACGGGAGACGCTACTAAGGACAGCGCGGGTGCGTGTGGAGCGGACTAATAGAGGAGATACTGACTGACTGACTGACTGACTGGACTGTGCTGGATACTGCTCTGTGGCTATCTGATCATTGCAAGTACTGGCGCTCGCGCAGCTCTTCGATCTGGATCTGCTGCGCGGAGAAGTTGTTCGCCTTGATCGTGCACACGATGCAGAACACAAACGGCTTGAGGATCACTTTCTTCTCCGAGGCTTCGATCACGATCTTCTTCTTCAGGCTGCAGCGCGAGCAGATCATCTAAATAGCACACACATCAGGACACATAGTTAGGACGCTGTTTGCAGGACGCAATTGTAGGATAACAAGGACCGAACCAGGTCCCAAGAGCTCAAGCTCAACGCGGACGTACCCGCTGGCAGATCTGGCAAAAGCAGCCACTGGACGAGAACAGCTTGCCGAGCGTCTTGTCGCACGCAGCGCAATTGTCCGAGACCTGGCGCTTCGTGATCTGGTACCGTGCGAGCGCGATCGCTGCCGACGACTTGGTGCTAGGCGACGCTCCCGACGAGGAGCTCGAGAGCGGCGACGACTGGTTCGCGATCACGCTCGCTGAGGCAGCGATCGCACGCGCCTGTTTGCGCATGAAATAAAAGAGTTTCTTCTTGTGCGCAGTGTTCATGACCTTGCCGCACGAGAACAGCGACGTGGCCGTTTCCGCCACGACCACAAAGTTCATGATCGAGCCACCGGGGTCCACGATCGTCTGGTTGAACAAGTCGATGCGCTCGTTGTCGTGCTGTCTGAACACGAGGCAGTAGGACATCTTGGCGCGCACGATGCCGCTCTGGCTCAGATCGGGCAGGTCGCGGTGCTGGATCGAGTGCATGAGCGAGTAGCCGATGCGCTCACCCCTGGAGGTCGTCGTCGTGCCGGATTTGTTGAGCAGCAGGAAGTCGCGGCGCTTGACCACCGAGTTCATACCCGGGAAGTCCCGCAGCAGCCACAGCACGTTCAAGTGGTGGAACGGGTCGCTCACCGTCGCGGTCTCGATCGTGGCGATCACCGCCGAGTCCTCCATCAAGTCCTTGTCGTACACGCTCCGCAGCCGCAGCGAGTCCGTGTCGTCCACATACGAGCCGTACATGGCGTCGTCGATCGTGCCCTGGACCGTCCCCTTCACGAGCATGAGCGGCAATTTCGAGTTTGCCGCCATCGCGGCTTTGGGACCGATCTGCATCGGTCTCTTGGTGTATCGCTGCGGCGAAGACGCAAAGTCGTCGCTTAAAGACGAAGACGACGACGGCGAAGACAAAGTCTCGGAGGACCCAGACGAGGACGAGGCTGCACGCTCTTTGAACACCTGCACGCTCTCGCGCTCCTTGACGAGCTTCCAGCGCTTGGCGTCCACGCGATGATGCTGCGAGTAGAGGAACTCCTCGTAGGAGCGCAGCGTCTCGCGCAGACTCTCGTCCGCGAGGCTCTTGTACTCGGCCTCGTCCTCCGGCGTCAAGTGGATGCGCGGGATGGCCTTGGCTGGCATCATGGACGAAGACCCAGGCGGCGCCATTGTGTCCCTGCTCTTCGGTGTGTAGTGAGTGAGTGAGCGAGCGAGTGATTGACTGGCAGGTCGGAAGACTGGCTTGAAGCTGCTGGAGACTGGCGGATTCTGCAATGAAGTGAATTAGCGTGGCGTTGCTGGACCTGGAGGAGGATGGAAACGGAGAGCACTGACTGTGCGGGAAACGAGCGATCGAAGAGAAGAGCACGACGACGCGACCGAGAGAGGCTGGCTGACAACCCACGTCCGATGGACAATACAGTAGCCGCGATTCGCGATGATGCTTCCTCCCACAGTTTGCTGACTTGCAAGCACGCATTTGATGCGCTGCTGGGATGCCGTTCTGAGCTTTTGGAGGAATCAAAAACGCAAACCAGCTTGGTGACGGGTCACACAGAAACGAGGGCAAGAGGCATTCTTGAAGATCAGTCCAACTGACAACGAAGTATTCTGCTCGATACAGAGGTTGTTCTGAAATGTCTCGAACGCGAAATGCTAGTCTTGCATTGTTTGAAAGTGGCGTTGTGTGCTTTATAGAGGCTGAATGCTACTATTTGGAGGTGCGTCTCGCACTTCGATAGACAGGCGCTCTTCGTTGTCGCATTGTGTTTTTGATGCTCTTCGCTCCATTTTGCTCAAATCTCGCAGCACAGATCACAAATCACATCTGGGCATCTAAGGGCGGAAGGCACATCTGAGGACGGATGCGGCTGACTGACAACACTATCCTATTCTCATTCCGCTCTCCTGACCCTGCTCGAGATTAAGAATGTGACCCTGTCCTGCAGGCAACTGCCACATCTTAATCAGCTGAGGCTGAGGCTGCCAGAGTTGCCATGCAGGATCCTTTGATCACTAAATACTGGTCAAAGTCTCTTCGGCAGTGTTGTCTGCGGATGTGGCTTCCCAAGTTGCTTGCATCTCCCCAGCGTTCGGCAGGATCTGAACATCGATTCGGTTCATAGACAAGTCTCAGCGGAGCGACCAGAAGAGTCATCCATCTCGCTAAAAGAGTGGGCTTGTCGAGCTGCTCATGAGCGAGCCTTTCCAAGTCTTCGCTTCGATCAGTCAGCCTTGGAAAGGCTGAGCAATGTTCGGAGACTGGCGACCTCACTGCGATGATGCCGTCTTCGCGTAATCCGCGTCTTTGTTACGCTGCTCGCCGTCACTTTTGTCGCCGCCGGTCCGTCCATCCACCAAGCAAGCGCCAAACTCAAAAGTCTCTCGCGCGTCGCCCAAGTCAGGCAAGTCAGTCCAGCCAAGAAGCGACTTGCGATCGCACAGCGCCGACATGGTCATGATGGATTCCCGAACAGCTCGTTGACTTGGCTTCTCACTTCGATATCGGGAACGCGGACCACGCTCTCGCCTCATGTCCGAAGAAAAAGGGCATCCTGTGGATACTCAGCTTTCTCAAAATACATGTACCGTCGATCGATGTGATCCAGCGATCACGCTTTGCCCTGCTTGCTCATGCCCTCACCAAATCTCGCCAGTGTGTTCGAATGATTCGACCGCCACGTTGAAAAAGAGCTCTTCGGGTCGGTCAACACTCCGAATTATTCACAGGGTCCATGCTCGGGAGGTCCACTTCGTCAAAAATGTGTACGATCTCACGTGATCCCGCCAAAGCCTTTCGTTCGATGGTGTTTGCATACGAATGCTGGGGGTGGCTGACACTTAGCACAAGCGAGTCTCCGCGACTGTGCAACACATCGCAATGAAACAAGGCACATTGACAATAGACTCGAGTGCACACGATCAACTCCTTGCACATAGCACTCACGATAGATTTGGTTAGGACTGTATGAAGCGGCTCATCTGGGACTCTGAATCAACGTAAACTCTCAAGCATAGTCCACGCCACCTTGCACCACACTTTTTCGCTCTCTCTCTTACGCAAACATGAGCTGCGCCAAGTACCCGCTCGCGACTGTCGTCGCCAGCACCGACACTGCATTCACTTGCTCGTTTGTGAGCACGTCCACGCCACAGACATGCTCTACGGACGCAGACGCTGACGCCTCAGCAGTCCGCTCTTCGCAGATTTTCTTTGCGGTTTTGTCAAACCACGTCGCCTGCAGCGTCGCACCGAGGAGCGAGTCCAAGAGCGAGCCAGAGAGTCCGCATATCGCGCCAAGAGCGAGCACCTGAGGCTGCGCAGTCGACGAAAACAGACTCATGACCACGTACAGCAATCCGACGAACGCGCCGCCCAGCGCTGAAGCCGCGAGTCCCAGTAGCGACACACCGCCGTTCGTTCCGGGCGGCACCGACCGGAAACTCGTGATCAGTCTCGGGTTGCTTTTGCTCAGCACGCCGAGCTCCGAAGCCCACGTGTCGCCTGCGCAGCACGCGTAGTGACCAATGTAGCTCGCCAAGAGGAAGCTCCGCAGCGGCGCAGTCGCGAACTCGATGCGCTCGTCTTGCTCTCCGAATGCGCTCACGTAGTAGACTGCGATGACCGTCGCCAGGACGCTGTACGCGAGCACCTACAAGCAGGCCAATAGCAAGATGCACACCATGAGTTCTCACGCCAGTGACGCGATTGCGGAGCTTGCCACTCCACGCGCAGCGATCGGTATCAAACTGCTGGCATGAAGTATCATGGAGCACACGCGAAAAGGTACCAACCACTCATACCACGCACCTGTCGAGCCGATCGCTGGCCGCCGACCTTGTAGTTTGCATCGAGCTTCTGCTTGACGCCCGCGCGCACTTTCGTGAGCTTGCTGCCGGTGAAGTAGAACCCCAGCAGCAGTGCACCTGCACATGGCATCCGACACATGGCGCATCCACAATAAGTGTCAAGACGCACATCGCCACAGGTCATTCGAGAGAGAAAGGTGTCACGAACCGAAACGGTAGCCGGACGCGAGCGAGAAGAAGCCCACGACGAAGGCTGCGAGCGCACCCGACGCGTTGAGCGACTGCTTCTTGAGCCCGCGGTGGCCCAGCAGACTCGCGAGCGCCGCTGCGACGCCGACACGCGCGATCAAGTGCATGGAGCTCATTTCTTTTTGCAGTCACACAGGTGACAAAAACACCCCCATCATAAATGTCTATAGTGAAATGAATGAGGCTGAACACCCATCTGAAGATAACCTAACTCATTACTCTCGATCACCCAGAACTCACTCATTGAGAACCCGAATCACCCACAGAATGTGGGATCAAAGTCTCGTGGTCTGCTAATCCGGTCCATTCCGAGTTTTGACAAGTGGGCGAATGGGTTAAAAGTCCTTTCGTTTCTATTCCGGTTGAGAACATTGTGATGTGGGTCATGGGTTTAAGAATGGTTGCTATTGATGCGCCTGGTGTGTAAATGTGTGATGGAGTGCTGGAATATTCGACAACAGTGCTGGTGGCTGCTAGAAGCATCTCAGCTCCAATCAAGCACACCAGACTAGAGCTCAAGAGCCCTCATCTGGTCTGCGAAGAGAGAGAGACCATGTACAGAAAGCCCAGAGACGCAGGCGCCAGCAGCAGCGGGGTCGTCAAGACAGGTGACAAGGCGAAACCAAAGCCGAAAGTGGCGGTCAAGCGCACGGGGTCTGCTGGCGCTCCAGGGTCCACCACCAGCAGCACGACAAGCACCAGCAATGCGTCTGTGCCGGGAGCAGCAGGCGGTGGGAGTGGCGCTGCTGCTCGCAAACGTCCGGCGAAGCTGCGTGCAGCCCGTGAGCGCCGCGCGCGCGACCGCAGCATGGACGATGACGAGGATCTGGAGCACAAGTTCAGCAACTTGTCATTTACTGCACCGGCGTTTGTGCCGGGCAAACCGTTCGCTAGTGTCGGAAGTGCGGCGCCGTCGCTGTCCGTGAGCAGCAATGCGAGAAATGCGGGTGGTGGGTCTTCGCTCTCTTCAGCCTCAGGATCTGGAGCTCCACTGCTCCAAGGTCGATCGCTCGCGTTCGTGACGGAGAGAGCTTCTGGAAAGCCAGCCACACCCAGCACCACGAAAAGCAATCTGCTGGAGACTGGGACAGGATTCGGCTCGGCAAAGCGAACTCCACCGCCTCCACGACGCACGCAGACAACCGAGGCGCCTTCGCTTCGCTCGCTTGCTGCCGCCTCGGAAGCGCAAGCGCAAGAGAAGACCAATAGCACCATTGGACGTCCGAACATTGAGCGACGTCCTCGGCGGCAGCGTATTGGCGCGATGGGCTTCTCCAAGTCATCTGCACCGGGCGGGATGCAGAGCCGAGTGACACGACAGAGCAATGCCGGTCCAGGCGCGTCTGGAGGTCCCCGATCGCTCTCGCTGAAGGCAAGACTCACCGACGACGCGTCAACAGCAACTGCTGCGGATGCGGATGGTGCTTCCTCTGCTTTCCAGCAGCGACCGCGCAGCAACAGTGCAGGCTCCGACTCGGACTACGGCAGCGATGACGAAGTGTACCCAGAGGAGCAGGGCAGCGGCGCCGCCTCGAGCGCATTCCCAGACCGCCTGACGCTCTTTTCACAGCAAAAGCGCATTCCGAAAAAGTACGTCCCTATTCGTCTACTGTATGTCTTTCGCTCATTTTCTTTTTGCTGTTGCTAGCATTGCTCATCGCGTGTCTTCTTGTTCTTCTTGTCAAACACAGAGTGAGTCGCGATGTGGTGATCGACACGATCTTCGAGGCGCTTTTCACAAAGAAGACATCGAGCGAGAGTCGCACGCGCGGATACAGCGCCTTCGGAGACGACACGGGCACAGACAACGACGACGAGCCGAACGAGGAGTTTGTCAAGCGCGGACTCGCGGCGTCGCTCTTCAAGGACAACGTGCTGGGCGGCTCAATCCGGCTGTTCACGCAGCGCGGCAACGAGACTCAGCAAGAAGCTGTCGACCGGTTCATCACACCCGCGCTTGTGCACACCCTGGTGACCGACATGCGCTTTGAGGATTTCCGCACCGCGAGCGCGCGTATCGATATTTTGCGCGCGATCCACAAGAACTTTCCGAGCAAGCGGCTGCACATTGCGCGCGCGCTCGCCGACGCGACGGCTCTGCGCCTCGAGTACGTCACGGCGCTGCTGCGGAAAGCGCACGCGCTGTCGATCGAGAAGTCCCAGGCGATTGTGGACAACAAGAACGACCACGGCCACGGGTTCACCGAGTTGCTGCGGTACGCGATCGAACACGTCGGCGAGAGTCTGAATGGGTTCTCAAATGGCGGCAGCGGGGTCGCGCTCAGTAAAGCCGAGACCGACGAGATCCTGCGCAACTACATGCTGAGTCTGATCTCGCTGTGGCGAGCGCACTGGCTGGACCCCGCCGGCTCGGACGACGAAGAGCTCATCAGCTGCGCGGGTCAGTTCGTGTCGTACCTGCCCGAGGTGACAGTCGCATTGCTGCGGCGTCTGCTCGCCAACTGGCCGCGCAAGTACCCGTCGCAGGAAGTGGTCGCGATCCGCATGGTCGCGCGCGTGGTCATGTCCAGTCCGCCGCTGCACTCGCTCGACGACACGGGCAAGCTGCACGTGCAGCTTTTCACCCGCCTCGCACAATCCGTGCAGAGTCTGCACACGCAGGTCGCGCAGGAAGCGCTCGCGTTCACGGGCTGCCAGTTCGCGATGGTGCACTTTCTCGGCCGCTACGAAGAGATCTACAAGGTTGTCACTGAGGCTTTCCACGCCAACTCGGTCAGCCACTGGAACGAAGCGGTGCGCACGACGTCCGATAACCACTTCGACCGTGCGTTGGACTACGCGTCGTAGATAAAGCGAATGCAGGATGAAGTTGTGGAGGGGATAGCGGATGATCAGAAATGGCTGAATAGATAGACAGCTGCATGGAATGGTGATAGAATGCTAGAGAATATAGGACCAACCACTTTCAAGCCATCATCGCGTCGCAGGCTCTTGTTCTTCGAGTGTATTGCCCAGCTAAGTCCACGGAGTCACCCTCACATGTCGGATCTGTTCATTACGAACCACTCGTGGGCTCTGGGCAAACCACAGAGCAACAGAACGAGCCGCCACGAAAGAATATCTACTCGCCCCTGTGACCGCAGCCGCTGAAATCAAAGCCGCAAGCCATCGAGATGACTAAATAAATCACAAACTGCACGCAACAACAACAGCAGAGCACGAGTGTCAGTATGAGAAGGGATGACTCGTCACAGACAGAACAACAGCAGGCTTCCAGCGCACCAGTCCAACGAACACGAGCAGCACCCAGAGCTTCACATTGCGTCGCCACACCGTCTTGCGCAGGTTCGTCGCGGAGTGACCAAACTTGACCGAGTTGCGGTGCAGCTTGTCTGTGCGGTCGACGAGCAGATCGAACATCTCGCCTCGCTCCAGCACTTTCTCTAAACGCAGTGGTCGATGAGCAAATTGCGAGACACATTAGAGCAGCTCCCAAGCCACAACTGCAGAGAACTGCGCAAGTTCGTACCGATATTCTCGACCATGATCTCTTTCACGTCGTGAATTTGCTTCTCCACGCGAGTGAGCGAATCGGCGTCCGGGTTTGCGTTGTAGTATTCCTGTCACATGATACAACGATGGCGTAAGCGAGTGAATAGAGAAGAGCTCATGGAGGCAGCACAGAGCATGGATCCGTACCATTTGGCGCCGAATCACGTGCTGGAACTCCGCATTCATGGCAAACGCAATCGCAGTCTGACCGCGATCTCCATACGAGGTTTTGAATTGCGTCTGCACAAGAAGGAGAAGAAGAACACGGTCAGCACAGCGTGTGACAACGCCAGGCATAAGGACAGCATGCTCACCTTCATGTCTTCTAAAAACATAAACGGCACTCGTCGCTTCAAGTCGTTGTCAGTCATGCACAGATAGATGATCTGGTCTTCCACGACGTAGTGGAAAATGTGCCTGCACAGATAGATACGCATACACACATACATGAGCACCATCTTCCATCACGCGCCAGGCAAAAAGCTTGTCGGTTAACGATAGCATCCGCACGCACTTGTCGTAGACGTAGGACATGCGTCCATCGTGGCTCGGGATCTTGGAGAGCAGCACGCGCGTGACAGTCGGGAAGTTGCCCGACGACGCCGTGTACTCGGCCAGCACCGTCTTCTCGCGCGACACGAGCGCGTACACCTAACAACTCAACAGGAAATAAACACACGCAAAGCAATAGCCATTTAGCGCGCTCTTCGATCGACCCATTTCGCCACGATCTGCTCACAAGCAGAACGCAGCCCATACACGCTCAGAGAGGCGTTGGACTGCACATAGCGCACATCGATAAGCACGCATACGCAAGCGCTGTAGGAGGGGGGATGGTGTCGTGTGCGTGCGCCTGCACACAGCCATGCACATGCCTCACAAGCATGGGATACTCACGATCGGCATCGCAGTCTCTCTTCTTCTTCTGCTTCTGTTGCTTTCTTGTTTCTTTCGAGTTTGCTGAGCAGCTTCAATAATGAGGGAAGAACACTTCGTGATGTTTCAAAAGCGCTGCATGTGCATTTCAGGTACAGATTGATGCAGTTGCATTGATAGAAAAAGAGAAAGTAAAACGAGCTGTCAAGAAGGCTCGGTTCGATTGCACAAACACGTGTCTTGAGTTTGCAAAGCAGGATCAAAGCTCTGGTCAAGTCTGTACTTGATAGTGGACAAACACACCGTGGATTCGTATACCCCTTCGAAAGCAATGGTTCTTGTAGCCTCTATCATTTATATCGGAGTGCTTGCTGGTTGGCAGTGCAGTTTTCGACTGGAAAAGCGCACCATGAGCATCCTGGAGGAAGTGGGCTCGACTGCCAGCGGTGCGTGGGCTTCTCCGCCTCTAGACACTCGCCATACACAGCTGTGCATGCATATGGGTCTTCTGACGCTGCCTATGTGTATGTGGTTGTGTGTGTATTGCTCTTCGCTATGCTGCGCAGACACGTCCCCAGTGCGGGAGACCCAACTGGTGCCGCGCTCGCGACTGCGCTCGCGGTCGTCGCGCAAGCTGGAGGTGCGTCATGCAATCGATAACGACAGTAGACTCTTCTCTATGTGATGCTGCAGGTGTTGCTATGACCGTCGGTAGGCGTACTATGGTGATTGGATACTGACTTCCAATGATGTGTGGATGGATCGTGCAGCGACAGCTTGCCGCGGCGGGTGAGCAGCGCAGCCACCGCGGACCGCATGGCGGCACAGAAGAAGAGACTGCGGACGAAGAAGAGGAGGAGGTGTCTGTGTTGGAGCAAGTTACGGGCAGCGGTCGCAGCGGCAAGCGCTACGAATTCCGTGAGCGGCGCTCGAAACCGGACCGCTTTGACCAGAATCTCTACGACGAAGTGTTCGACCCGATGCTCTACGCGCACACGCCGGAGCACCGAGCGATCGCGGAAAAGCGTCGCCGTGGTCGAAGCAGCACGGAGTCGCGCAAACGCGGCCTACCCCGTGGACGCAGCAGCAAGAAGAGACGATTGCGTGAGCAGGAGAAAGAAGAGCAGGATGACGATGACGACGAGGAGGACAATGATGACGATCACTTAGCCGAGCAGGAGAACTACGACATGACTGATGATTCCGATATTGAAACGATCAACCGGCGAATCGAAGCGCAGGAGCGCGCGCAGGCTCGTGCCTCGGCACTTGCTGAGCAGGCGTTGGCGCCTCCACGCCACGACAGGGCGACACGATATGCGCTGCGGTCGCGAGAAAGCGATGTAGGCACAGCAGGTTCCCTGTCGCCTTCAAAAGACGACGACGGCCATGGACGTGAAGACGCTGGTGCTGAAGATGAGGAGGACGAAGGAGACGAGGAGAACGAAGCTGATGAAGACAATGAATCGCAGTCCGAGAATGAAGACGATGAGGACGACGAGGAGGACGACGGGGAACAGCCAAAGCACGAAGGCACTGAAGGCGACGTCGACGACGAGGACGATGGCAATGACGCTGGCAGACGCTACTCGTTGAGGCAGCGAACGAACTCGCGACTTGTATCGCGGAGTGACCAGTACGACGATTCTGATCATGCGGTGGTACGAGTTGGGAGGAAAGCGAAAAAGTCCAAGTCGTCAACGATCAACAAAGTGACAAGAGGTCGACGTGGTCGAGCTTCGTCTTTTATCGCGGACGACACAGAGCGGCGCTACTCTCTGCGCGATCGGTCCAAAGTGCAGCGCCTCGAACCCGAGACCCCGCCGAAAGATCCAAACTTTGGTGCGTATGCGGATTACGCAAAGCGTCAATCGGGTCGGACAGCGACCCTGAGCCGGAAACCCAACGCTGGGACTCGGCATCGCTTCGTGTTCCCGACCAAGGCATCGTCCGGTAAAAGCAGACGGCGCCAGCATCGTCGTCGTCGTTCTGACTCGACTTCGTCATCGTCTTCTTCTTCGTCGTCATCGTCGGACATGTACAAGTACGACGACGACTCGGATGGCGGTATGCGAAGGGGCAGCCCTGGCAAAGGCGGACACAAGCGTCAGCGCGCGGGGAAGAGTGCGCGAGCGGACATTACGCCTGTGGAAGTCGACCGCAGCATCACGTGGGAGAGTGTGGGTGGACTCGAGAAGCACATTGAAGCCCTGAAGGAGATGGTCATGCTCCCGCTCCTGTACCCGGAGTTTTATGAGAAGTACAAGATCAGCCCGCCGTCGGGGGTACTCTTCTACGGTCCTCCTGGCACAGGCAAGACGCTTTTGGCTCGAGCATTAGCGAATTCCTGCTCGGAAAATGACGACAATCTTCCTGTGACGATGAAAGACGGCGATGCTTCCTCAACTGCTGCTGCTGGTGGTGGTGGTAGTGATGAGAATGAGAAACGGCGGCGCCAAGTGACATTTTACATGCGCAAAGGCGCCGACTGTTTGAGCAAGTGGGTCGGCGAAGCAGAGCGTCAGTTGCGATTGCTGTTCGAAGAGGCGAAGCGCAACCAGCCGTCGATTATCTTCTTTGACGAGATCGATGGTCTCGCGCCAGTTCGCAGCGCCAAGCAGGACCAAATCCACGCGTCGATCGTGTCCACTCTCCTGGCGCTCATGGACGGAATGGACTCTCGTGGCCGCGTGGTCGTGATCGGTGCGACGAACCGCTTGGACTCGATCGATCCAGCATTACGGCGACCGGGACGTTTTGATCGCGAGCTTGGGTTCAAACTGCCGAACGTTCGCGAGCGACAGAAGATGCTCGGGATTCATTCAAAGAAGTGGAGACCGACTCTGACCGAGAGCTTCATCCAGGAGATCGCAGAGCACACGGTCGGCTACTGTGGAGCAGACATCAAGGCGCTCTGCGCAGAGGCAGCGCTGTGCTCTTTACGACGAACGTATCCGCAGGTGTATGGAAGTCAAGACAAGCTGCTCATCGATTTGGACAAGGTTGTGGTATCACGTGGCGATTTCTTGAAAGCGATCAAGAAAATCACGCCAGCTTCCCACCGCACTGTGAGCAGTTTCGCAGCGCCGCTGCCTCGCCCCGTCAAGATCCTTTTGACTGCGAGCTTGGACCTGGTGCTGAAGAGTATCTCTCGTCGCTTCCCACTGTTCCCACTTGACCGACAAGCGATCGACGAGAGCGCCAACGGAAACAGCGGCAGTGCAACACCTGGCGTCGAGAGCTCGGACGACGACGACGACGACGATGGTGACGACCACGATATTTATGCGAAAGACAACCATGACGACTGCGACATTTGCCACGGCGATGAAGGAGAGCTGCTCTGCTGCGACTCGTGTCCAGGAGCCTTTCACGCATCGTGCATCGCGACAGTTGAATCGCTAGCTGGGGGCAACAATCCGGGCGGAAACAATGACGATGACGAATCGTGGTTTTGCCCCGACTGTGCTGTCACTGGTCCGAAAGACACCGAGGCGAGAAAGCAGCGCCTTCACCTGCGGGAGAGAACGAAGTTGCTGCGCGGGATGCCGCTTCACGTGGGGTTCCCTCGCGTGCTTATTACAGGGATCCGTGGCATGGGTCAGGAATACATAGGCGCCGGTCTCTTGCATGCGCTGGAAGGACTGACGCACTTCTCTCTCGACTACCCGTCGCTGGTGGCAGATCCCAACTCGCATCACGCCGAAGAAGCGCTGATCTATCGGATGAACGAAGCGCAGAAGTGCCTCCCGTGCGTGCTTTACCTGCCGCATGCCGAGATGTGGTGGGAGAACACGACCGAGTCTATGCACGTGACACTCAAGATGATGCTGATGAACATGCAAATCAAAGCGAACCTTCCGGTGCTGTTTCTGGCGTGCACGTCATCTTCCAGTGGCGATCTCCCAGTTGGTCTGCTCGACTTGTTCCGCCACAACGAGACGGTCGTCAAATCGAGCATCCTGTTCCAGCTGAAAGAAACCCCAAAGAAGTATCGCAAGGAGCATTTCGAGCAGGTTTTCACGGCGTTCGCGACACCGCCAAACCCATCATGGAGGAAAAAGAGCAAGAAGTCTCGAGTGTTGGAGAAGTTGCCACTGGCACCAATTCCGAAGAAACCAAACAACGGTTTGTCCCCAGAAGAGCTGCGAAAGCAGAAAGAGAGGGATCAGCACTTTCTGCGTGAACTGCGCATTTTCCTTGGCCAGGTGCTGGATTATGCCACATCGCAGAAGATCTACACCCCGTTCTACTTCCCAGTGAATCCGGACGATGTCCCTGACTACTACCTGATCGTTGACAACCCGATGGACCTGAGCACGATGCGCGAGAAGCTGAATGACGGCGAGTACAGTTCTTTTGAGCAGTTTATGGCAGACATCCGACTCATTGTGCAGAATGCGAACGTCTTCAACCCAAAGCGCAGCGCGACGCGCCACATCGCGTTCGCTGCAGGCACAATGAAAGACAACATCATGTCGTATGCGCATCGATTCCGGATCCACCAAGGATACGACTTGTTCGCCAAGTGCAGGGAGATCTCGAAACGCCTGCAAACGAAGCAGACTGCAGGTGGAAGTGGTAAAGCATCATCTGCACTGACTCGATTTTCTAGTAGTCTGACCAGATCCAGTGCGCGCATTCGAGGTGTGAAAGCCCCAGAGCCTTGGCTCGCCGACATGCCGAAGAAGAGAGAGTCACTGCGTCGCGGAGTCAGCAAAGACGATGCTCAGTCCGGGAAGCCACTCAGCAGCAAGACCGTCGTCATCAAAGAGGAGCACTCTTCAGTGACCCAGTGGTTCGGTGAAGACAAGGACGAGGCCGTTGAATCGACGACGAAAAGTGTGATCGAGAAGGAAGCGGTGACTGTGACGAGATCAGCAGATGCTGTTGGTGCGGAAGGCGATTCTGAGATGAATGGCATAGCTGCTGCTGCTGAAGAGATCGTGTTCCATAAGGGCGACCATGTCTTTGTGAAAAGCCGGACGTATCCTGGTATGAACAAGGAAGGGGGTGCAGGTGTCGTCGTCCGGACGAACGACGATGGTTCCTACAAAGTCAAGTACATTCTCGGGGGATCTGAGAAGTTCGTTCATGGGAAATACATCACTCGACTCACCGAGAACGCTGTGAAAGAGTCTGTGCGCAACCAGCGCAATGGCACGAATGAGAGCCCGCTGCGCCGAAAAACTGGAGCGGATACTAGCGCCACCGCCGCCGACGCGAAAAACGCCACAGAGATCAAGATGGACTACTTCAACAACCTCGTGTGGCCGATCCTGGTCGAAGAAGGCTGGCGACGTGAGGACATCGTCGAAATCGTCGAAGCCACGGAAGACGGAGTGCCGGGATCTGCGACTGAGGTTACCAAGTTTTACCCGCCACGAGCAGCCCCAGGTGATGACGACGACAGCGCAGACGAGAATGGGGCTGTCGACGTGGAGCTGGAAGGTGTATCGGAAGCGTTGGCGTACATCAAAGCAGACGTCAACCTGTCTGTGAAGTGCTTTGGGAAACGGTTTGCGGTGGAGCTCTCGGACGACGTCGCGTTTGGCACCGCAGGCTCAGAGGATGTGGTTGTCGTGGAAGAAGAAGAGACCCGCGTGTCGTCGTCTTCAAGGAGTGGGAAGAGAGCCGAAGAAAGCAGCGGAGACGTGGACATGGAAGACGCGAGTGCCGAAGTGCCAAAGCCCAAGCTTAGCTTCAGTAGTCACAAACAACGGAGCGAAGCTCGGCGTTTGGGTGAACAAGAAACCAGTGTGGGCGATGGGGAGTCGGAGGGCGACGACGGAGAGGAGAAGGAGGAACCGGAGTTTATTTATGACAAGGTGCGTCTATCTTCCCTCGTCGGATTGTGCGACTGGTTGATTGACACTTCCTCGTGTCTAATTGTTGATCCCCTTTTGTTCGTCACTATAGGAACGAATGGACGCGGCGTTGGGTGCGCTGGTGGAGAAATCAGGCACCTGGACGGTCGAAGAGATGAGCAACGAGCTGATGTATCTGAATAAGCTCGCGTACCCATTTCGCCAGCAGTACGATCGGACACGGTTGATGCAGGTATGGTGGCTTCGAAAGTCGACTGCCTCGAACAATGTTATCGCGACTCGTGTTCATCCATATTGACACGATGGATTGTGCTGTGTGTGCATTTACAGCTTGTTGAGGACCACATCGAGTCGTTGAAGTGAGCGAATTGAGAGAGCGAGAGCTCGATTTTTGTGAAAGAAGAAACACAAAGCTGCAAGACCACCAACCGAAGACGATAGAGAGCCCTTCCAGATCAAAGAGAAAGAGAACAAGATCACACGGTAAACAAAACAACACAAACAGCAACACATGAATGAACGTCTCCACTTGTGCCGCAATTGATCTCAATCCTGATTCCCATGTGAGCAAGTTCGAAAGAGCAAGCAGGCAGAGGTGGGCACTCCTGAACGGATCACGGATCGCAGCGGCGGCCACTACTCACGCACGCAGCAAAATGGACGTGCAGCACTGCGTGTCAGCAGCAGCTCTGACCACTTTGCGCGAACGCAATAGGCTCGAAAAAGTTGCTTTTCTCGCTGATGAGAAGAGTGATGATGCACTGAGAAGCAAGATATTCGGACTAATCTCGAAAAACCTGTGAAAATACAAACAACTCCTTTCCACATTCCGACTCATTTTCCATCTCTTCGAACCTGTACATTTGTATATTCAGTACACAAAAGGTGCGCTCTCCCAGCTGGTGGCTTCAAAATCGGACAAACAGACACGATTGTCCGATTTTTCCCAGAAACGTTGCAGACAAACAAGCAAAAGCAAACGAGACAGTCGTCTGTCTGATGCAAGTTTGATGCCTTTTTGCATTTTGTATGGCACTTTGTATGCTGCAAGAGGTCAGCAGCAATCAGCAAAGACACACTTGCTTTAGTTGTCGAAGCCACGCAAGCCACACTTGCTCACCCACACATGTTTGTCCACGCACGCACAACATCACGAACTGGCCTCTCTGATTGATGTGGTCGAGTGCCACAGGAGTCTTGACCAGATGGGAGCTCACCGAATGCAAAATGGCGACGGTTTATTGGCTCGCTCGTCTCTCCATCTGGGCACTCAAGGGATCGTGAGTTTGCTGGAGGCTGCTGTCTCTGTCTCTCACCGGCTGTCGCACCGCTCTTTCTTGCTCGCTCGCTCGCTTTTCACGCTCATCCTTGCGCGTTTGCTGTGCCGTGTGTGGGTGAATTGATTGATTCTTTTTGCGCATTCCGCACAAGCGAGCAAGCAAGCAAGCAAAGCAACCCACACCTTGTTCGTGTTTGCATCGCGCACAACAAGCTAGCAAGCAAGTATACACGTCTCGCCACGATGGACTCGCTGCTGGACACTGACAGCAACCACCAGTTCAACAGCGCGCGGCGCATGACGGCGCTGAGCGGCTACTACGCGTCCTCGGATGCCGCGCCGCCGTCGTCCGTGGATGGTGGCGACCGCAGCATGGAGCTGGCGGAGGACGAGGTGCGCATGCTCGTGGAGCTCGCGGACACGCTGCTGGCGCGGCTCAAGAGCTCCTACGAGACGCACGCGTTCAGCAACCACCTGCGCGTGGACAAGAAGCGCTGGAAGGCTATCAAGAAGCGCGAGCAGCTCACGGTCTACAAGCAGAAGGCGTCCTTTGAGCCAACGAGTGAGGGCGACCAGGAGGCAGCAGCAGATACAGCAGCAGCGCTGGCGGAGAGCACAGCGTCAGAGGACGACGACGCTAGGCTGCTCGGCGCTTCACAGGCACCGGCAGCTACACCCACAAGCGGCGGCTTTGCGTCCAGACTCCGGAGCAAGACGAAGGCCAAGATCGATAGCAGCAGCAACAGCAACAGCAACAGCAACAACAACAACGCGCAAGCCAAGGCTCCGCAGCTCATGCTCACGGGCTCGGCTCCCGGTCGCGTGCAGGACGCGCTCTACGGACTCTCGAGCGCCACGTCGCTGGCCATGAAGTTCCGGAGCTCGTACTGCCAGGACGCCGTGGTGGACGCGCAGGTGGTCACGACGATCGAGGGACCGAGCGTGGACGAGCCGTTCCGGTTCCTGGGTCTCAAGTGGGTGCTGCAGAACCACGCGAGCTCGTCCACGCCGTCGACCGCGCACTTTTTCAAGAAGCGCGACGTCGTGTTCCTCGAGTCCACGGGCATGACGACGCTCAGCAGCGGCGAGGTCGTGGGCTTCCACATCGTGCACTCGGTGCACCTCAACTCGCGGGCTCGGATGCTCAGCGCCAGTAGCTCTCCAGGCTCCAGTGTGGTGCGCGCGAAGACGTCGATGGGCCACCTGTTCCGCCAGCGCGGCGCCAGCAGCGGCGAGATCGTGGACATGTTTATGCGCGGCTACTACGACCCCAGCGGCGGCATGCTTCACTTTCTCGCAGTGAACCTCGCGGCGGAGATGCTGCTGCACTCGGCCACGAGCTGCCTCGAGTGCGCGCAGCTCAAGAAACTGTCCTGGGCTGCACATAGGAACACGCGGCAGCGGCGCGCGACCGCCGTGTTCCGCGCCACGCAGAGCCGAGGCACCGCGCACCGCGGCATGGACAACATGCTGCAGGAGATGGCTGCAGCGGCTCAGGAGGTCGACGCGGAGCAGCGAGAGCACGAAGAAGCAATCGGGGGGAACAACCACAGCTCCTCGGTGTGCAAGATCTGCTCGCGCAAGTACGGGAAGCTGTTGCAGCGCGGCGGCGCGACGTGCACGATCTGCGCGCAGATGGTCTGCTCGCGCTGCACCGTCGTGAAGAAGCTGAGCTTCACGCGCAACGACGACGACAGCGCCGCCCAGCAGCAGCAGCAACTAGTGGAGGATCTGGAGCGCAACGGGATCAACGTGAGCGCCAATCAGCACAGAGGAACGTCAGGAGCCTCCGTCAAGTCTTCGGGGTCGTTGCGATCGTCGACTCAGTCGAGAGTGCAGAAGGAGATCTGCCAGAAAGCCATGAACTTTTGCACGGCGTGCATCCTCTCGACCAGCAAGCAGAGCGCGTCGCACGTGGCGGTGGAGGAGATGCTCGAGCGCCAGGCGGCGCTGGCGACCAGTTTGAACTTTAGTGGCAGCAGAGGCACGAGTGCTGCGACGCCCCGTCAGGTGCTGGCGCTCGCGGCTGCGAACCTCCAGCAGCAGCAGCAGCAGCAGCAACCGAGGAGACGGACGACGCGGACAGGCAGCACGCAGCACTTCAGCACCACGCCGCGGGTCACGTACAACAGTGCGGCGAGCAGCGCAGCGACGACCCCAGCCGCCAGGACCCCAATAGGCTCTTTGGCGGGCCACCGAGAGCCACCAAGCAAGGCGCCGCGACCCAAGGCGTTCAGCACGTCGTCCACGTCATCGTCGACCACGTCGAGCGTGATTCTGTACGAGGAGCCGACGATTTCTTCGGCTGTCGGCGCATGAGAACGAACGGCAGAGAGGGTTCGCTCTCCTTTCATTTCGGACTGCGCGAAGCTATCGAGAGAGAGAGAGAGAGCCGATTGTAATAGTTTGATAGAGACAAAGCTTCCACTCGA
This sequence comes from Globisporangium recalcitrans, assembly GCA_023333815.1. Classification (NCBI taxonomy): domain Eukaryota; phylum Oomycota; class Peronosporomycetes; order Pythiales; family Pythiaceae; genus Globisporangium; species Globisporangium recalcitrans. The sequence continues at coordinate 26,594 of JAASFO010000268.1, forward strand.
CCGTGCTTTGGATGCGTTGCGATTCTTCATGAAAGTAGGTTCGGAGGTGCTCAAGCGAAAATGATCTCAGAGCTGCATCCTGCGACTTCGATCGCGCCGTCTCCTTTGCTTTGCTTTGCTGTCTTGTGGACACTTCTAGCATAAAGTGCCACAGCAGTCCAAGACGCAACATGTCCATGAACGCACCTGAAGCTTTGCTGCTGATGTGAAGAGGACAAGAATGTCTGTCCTGCCACCACATTTTCCGTTGGCATTCTGACACTCTTCACGTGCTGAAATCGATCGAATAATGCAGATCCAGTCCACTTCGCTCAGCAGCATGCACAGAATGCAACCCAGCTGACAGCCAACCATGCGAAGCCTGTGTTCGTGGCAATGACGCTGACGCTAGCTTTTGGTAAAAGCAGAGACGTGCAGTGGTGGCTGGTTGCAAAAACAGGAACGCCTGCGAACCCATTGCAGCAGGGTTTGTGCAGTAAATAATGAGAGAGCTTGGCACCAGATCATTTCGCTCCTGCGTCCAACAATCGCGAGTGTACAGATACAGTTCGTCGCCTGCTGGTTGATTAGAGAATAGGAAAGTGATCCCATTTGCATGGGGCTTGACTCAGCTTTGCTTCATCAAGTGGACAGTATGATGCACAGGCGACTTGGTCACAGGGAAACAGTGCGCTCTTATGGTGCGCGACTGTCTACACTCGACACCTTCGCCAGGCAAGTGGTGGGGAAGCAAAAGCGCACAGCACACACACCACAGTGCGCGATGGCGACTGACGCGTGATGTCTCTCTCAATGAAGCGCTCTCTGATGATCTATTTGGTGTTGCGGAAAACGGATGATCATTTCGGACACTTTTAATCGTGATTCCATACAAATGACACAAAATGCACTGGTTTGAGTAGAATTTGACAGTGATCTGGTGACACATCGTGAATAATGTTGGCCACTTTTGTCAGTTTGCTGTTTTGGAGGGTTTTCGTCTGGTGCAGCTGCTGTCACGATGACACTTCCATCGCCACACCTCTCCCAAAATCACTCACAACCCCTCTATATCTGCTATCGTTACTTTTACCGAATGTACGGAGGTATCTATCCAAAGGACTTGTCATTCATGTTTGTGTTGAGACTCTAATTAACAGGCTATTGCAGAATAGAAAGGCAGTCGGACAACCACGCATTACTCACACTGCAGGATGAGCTTGCATAGGTAGGCTGACAATCAGTCTATTTTTCAGCACAGAACACGCACACACTCGGCTCAAATAGCTCCAAGCACCTCCAAATAGTCGTTTCGATCGCTGCATTACCATCTGAATAGCTGATATGGCACCAAAACCTCACTCTTTTGTAGAGACGAACTCTGCAAAAGCAGGTGGCTTTTGTCCAGTTCTGGCTCGTTGTCCGATTGTCTGTTCTGTTTGATGCTGGCAAGCACAGGCTCACTCAACAGCAGCTGAGCAGTGCAGGCAGCAATTGCATTTCCGACACGCCCTTATTAGCACAAGCGCTCGCTCTCTCGTGCGCGCATCTCGACAGCAAACAGACAGACAGACAGACCGAGAGATTAACAGACCCATTGCGGAGATCGCTCTCTCTCTCTCTATTTGCCTGCGTCTCTCTCTCTGTGTGCGTGTGTGGTGCTTGCTCAATTGCTCTCAGTCTCTTCAAAAGGCTCGAGTCGCCATCGCTGCATGTCTGCTCGCCGCGACACGACAACCTGGGCGGACTTCGTCGGCAACAACAGCAGCAGCAGCATGACTACAA